>CM070677.1:15749970-15995475 GCA_036346265.1 Melocanna baccifera
GCTCAGCTGCGTAGATCGATCCTTGCGATTCCCCTCACACGTCGATATTGTCATTTGCATAGATGAAGGGGCGAATATGATTCATGGTGTTCAACTGAACGCCTAAAACTTTAGACAAAAAATCTAGCACATCCTAGTCTAATGCATATGTGTGTGTGTATACACACACACTATTAGTTGGCCAAATTTGTCATATTTATACTCCATTAGTCTAATTCCACTTTACTTCCCTAACTTCTCCTCAGCCTATATGAGCAGCGAGCCCATCTTACACCCTCTCTAGCTATCCCAATTCATATTGGCCCATTCAACCATCCCTCAACCATAACCACCTAACATCCCTTTTCTCTTTCTTCGTGTGTGGATCAACTTACTCGATGGCTTGGACACTTGGCCACACATACGGTGCATGTAGGCGACAAGTGGCCAGCGAGCATGTAGAGGCAGGGGCAGCCGGCGATGCGCGCGTGGCAAGTAGGGAAGTAGGCAGATGGTAAGCGCCGAGTAAAAGGGAGGTAGCAATAGCCAACAGCGCGAGCCTGCACCCTGTAGACCGCAATAGCCACGCACGGCGGCGGCCTAGCCTGGGAGGTTGAAGAAGGACCGAATCACAAAGGGAAGGGAGTGCAACAGCGCACGCAGGCTAGGTCCAGCCGAGTGCCACCAGTGATGCCAAAACCGCCATAGGTGAAGAAATATGTTGATTTGAAAAATGAAGAAAAAGACTTAATGCAATTGCATGTAGGCAGCGCTAGGAGCAAAGTGATTGCGCGAGACGGCATGACCAAGCAAGAAGGGAGTAGCCGACGTTGTGGCAAAGTCTCATTTTCTAGTGAGTTGCGTTCGTTCTCCCACTCCCCCCTCTGTTTCCAAATTCGCTAAATCGTAAATAGTTGATTGAATGATTGTGTCTTTGTGAAATATAGATCATATAGTCTTCAAAAATGAAGAAAAAGTTTGTAGATTTGAAATGTTTGTGAGATAATACTGGTTAGATTCACGTAATAAAAGAAATTTCCATAAACTTTTAAAGTTTGAAGAAGTTAGCAAGGTGATTCTAAGGAACAATGAAATGAAATAACTGTCCCTAAGATTACATGAAGAGCCACAAAGTTGAAATTATATTTTTGTTACTTATTTTTTAATTTTTCTATATTATTTTGAGATATTTTTAGTAGAAATAATTTATACTTTGATTTTTTTGCCGCCGAGAGCCTTTTCTTTTTTGTTTAGCAATATTTTCTTTAACTCCAAACACCTATCCTCGAAATTCTGTGAACGCCACTACATAGATGTAGTGATGAAACTTACCTGACGGTCCTTGTGATAATAGTTGAGAAGCTTTATATATGGAGATGTTAGCGCAAAAAACAATATCATACATCGCACATAGGTGAGGGCATATCTCTACAGATTCGTTAATCAACCTGTAGATCAGATGATGATACTCTTGATAGCTCCCGTTGCCATTGCGTGAGGCCATTGAAGTCTGGATGGAGCCGGGATTGGGTTGTGCGGATCAGGAAAAAAACTTATCACCAAAATTTCGCCAAAAACCGCTGGTTATTGCTGTTATCGATGTTATCCAAACTGGGCAATTTTTTTGTATTTATCTAATTTTCATAAAATCTAAAGAAAATTAGCAAATTTTCAATTTTGTTCTTTTTACATATGAAAATTTTAAATTTTAATTCAAAATTTTCGTCTAAAAAATCCAAAAAATATTGTAACCACCGGTTACCAGTTGTATTGCTACCATTCGATACAATTTGCAAATCGATAGCGTTTTCCCCGGTGCAGACAGATTGACTCCACCAAGGAAAAAGGTGATTTTTTTTTATTTAGATTATCGCGTTGCCTCCAGGGAGCGCTAATTTTAAGGTCGAAAGCTTGACCTCCCACAAATGTACGTAGGTTGACATCACCAGTCCCCAACGTGTGAGATGTCGTCAAGGTTGCTGCAACGGTAATTCCTCTATTGATCCAAGTTTGTCTTTTCGTCATTGACGGGTGGCATGCGAATGGTGTACTTTGTATTGCTTCAATTTTCCTGACTAGAGCCTATCCCTTTGATGTGAGCATATTTGGTCTTCTGACATGTTGTATTCCCCATGGACGTGTCGATCATTCTTTCCCCAAATTCTCGTTTGGAGACAATCTTATTGATGCGTGTGTTGGTTCTACAAACACCAAGTTCCGTGAAACTCCTCTAGCAACAACGTCCAGGTGCTCATGAGTTCGTATTGACCACATAGTAGAGGCTCTGAATGAGGAGCCAAACTCCACGTCATACTTGGAATCTCTCTCATGGGTCGACATTTAGTTCTTCAGGAAACGGATGGAAGATGATAATGTATCTTCACAGAATGTTTGTTCCTTCTGACAGAAAGAATGTTTGTTCCTTCTGACAGAAAGAACGATGCCAAGAAGGTATTTGGATGGAACCAGTGTTTCGCCTTTCCCACAAATGGCGTGCTTCAACTTGTGGTCTTTTCAGTTGGAGCTCCAATATCTCGAAGCTCTCTTGGAAATCCTAGAGGGTTCTAAGAAGTGAAGACGGTGCCAAACTGCCAAGTTGTTGGGAAGCAATTATACTATTACAAAAAGAGTCATCACAGACAGTTCAAAACTATCATCATAGATGGTTTTCTGAACCGTCTAAATTTATGTGCTAGTGATAATCGGAGGTTATCACAGACGATTTGTGAACCCTCTGTGATAATCACAACACAGACGGTTTGTAACTAGAACCGTCTATTAAGAACACTATCATAGATAGCTTAAACCATAAACCGTATATGATACTCACACATCACAGACGGTTTTAACTACCAACCGTTTGTGATAGGCGAATATCACAGACGGTTGGTATATAAAACTGTCTATGATACTTTCTCATCACAGGCAGTTGATAGATAGAACCGTCTGTGATATACGAGTATCAGATACAGTTTTTGATTCGAGCCATCGGTTGTTGAACTATCACAGACGGTTCATACTATAAAACCATCTGTAATAGTTTATTCTATACTTAATTTTTTTTCTGTTTTTCGGCTAGCTTCAGAAAATATTAGCTATGCCCTTTGAATACAAGAAAATATAGAAGCAAACACAGTATTACATTCTATTTCCATCAAGATTAGAATCCATCATTACAGCATAACAAGATAATGAGCAGGTTACTCATCTAACACAATAAGAATATGATAAGAACATAGAAGAAACAGAGATCATAGTAGTCAGTAGAAGCTCAACCGCGCCGACAAGGCCTCGATGCCTAGACCCTCTCGCCCCTGATGCAGCACGCGAGCTAGATGTTCTTAACACTCACCGTCGCTGGGGCCGACTTAAGTGCCATCTTAGTAGCCAGCTGCTTCCGCGGCGACTTGCTGCCCATAGACTTACATGTTGTCTACTTCATAAGGGCTATTAGGATCGCAATCGAGGAGGAGGATGTTGAGGAGACTGGAGAGATTTTGAGCGCAGTAGGTGATGGGTTTGGGTGAGTATTTATAGGGGAGGGAGAGGCGAGAGTGGGAAAATTTTTGGTGGAATGGGTGCGGGGATGAAGAGGTGGAGCTACAATCTATAGGGTAGGGGTGGTGGGTTTGTATTAGCTAAAAAGGATTGACGAGCCCAACGATCAGCTTTTCTAGGCTCAGGAAGCCTGTGGGAAGCAGTAAATAAATTAATAAATAAATGCTAAAATAATATCCTAGCCTATTGTTTCTCCGTCAATGGTGCTAGAAATGTCTGTTGATGTTTGTTACGTCATACAAATAATTTATCTACATGCGTATGGATTCATCATAGCATTTCACCATGAAGTATTTCAAGGTATCCTAATTTTCATGGGGAAGAATCAATGAAATAAGCATATCAAATTAACAAGCATGTAAATATCACTTGCCTTTTCGAGCGCTAGTTCGTTTAACAGATGGTGGGTGTTGACCACACAACACCTTGCACAACCAAAAATAGGTGGGTAGCGACAATCTAAGCAACCGGTAGAAGGTCTAGGAGTAGGTACTGTGGTTCTTAGGTACTGTGGTTCTTAATTGGTGATTGTTTAGGCAGACTAATGTCAAATGAAAACGACAATTCCGGATTTTTACTCCTGCCGAGGTTGGCTCTATCGATATCTTGCTCGGCGCGAGAAACGGTGGCTGTGCGTGTGATCGATACTGCTGGCAACTGGCATGCATGCATGTTATACTCCCCTTGATTAACTGAGCTAACGTTCAGCGCGATTGAGTGACCGGCTCATGACCATTTCTCGCCGTCACCGGAGAGCTAGCTAAGCCGTCGACGTCGACACGCAAGGATCGAGCTGGACGTGTCACGATCGAGAACGCCGAGAATTTCTTTGGTCATCGGATCGCCGAAGAAGAAAGGAACGGTAGGAAAGCAACGTCACCGTGGACTAATTACAATTACGTACGGGTTGGACCGAGAAATTAAATGGTATTGTCCATATCGTAAGTATTCGATCGTACACAGACTGGTCAGACGTGTGGATGGACTCACTAATAATCAGAGTTCTCATGGGGACAATGAATCCTCCTACATGCGAGGATTAGGTCTTTGCCAGAGGATTTTTTAAAAATATTATTTTCTTCTCCTATACATGAACAGAAACAAGTGCGGAACTAACAAGGAAAACTCACTTTTATATAACACAAGCATGCTATGACTACAATTAGGTTGTTTTTATTTCTACGGACCAAACGATATTTTAGCAGGGAAAAATCTTTCGGTTGTAAAAAAATTTTGCCACCCAGCGAAACAAACGAAATGAGTGAAATTTTGGATTGTGTTCGTAATTTCAGACGAAAATTTTCAAACTTCATTTAATTTTTTGATGAAATTTAATTAAATTTGGACAAAATTTGAACAAATTTTGAACAAAGACAAATTCGGTCAAAATTTGACCGAATGATTTCCCTTTCGCTGGGTAATGAAATAAATGAAATTTCTGAAATTTTGTTCAAATTCGTCTGAAATATTTAACCCTGTATTTTAGTGAGTGGAATAAATCTGTCATAATTAAGATGCATTATGCTAGGAAAAGAGTGATCGAGTCAGCATTTTTTTTCAAGAAGACAAGAGCAAGTAAACATAATATAAACCAATCGAACAATGTCGTTATACCCTCCATTTCTTGCATCTATCAAACATATCATATATCATCAAAAGAAGCACTTCGTTTTGCCGAGAACAAACTAACCAATATACAAGTCATCATAACTAACCGTATGGAATAGTAATCACATTTTAATTAATCATTCAAAGACCTGTGATCTAAAGTTTAAGTGACCTCATCGTGCCTTCCGGTGGGGAGTAGTGTCGTTGTATCCGATACCCTTCTTTTCGTTGGGAATACCAAGAACATGAAACTCGACAAGAACGCCATCCCCAGCGGCAGGTTCTTAAGCAGCTCTTTGACGTTGTCGCTAGCTTTGGGGAAGAAGCAATTTTGGAGCCCGACGTCGCTAAACGCCACGGTGAGGAACACCACCGCCGTGAAGAAGGCGTGCATGAAGTCCAGCGGCCGGAGGCGCAGCTTCTGGAGCTCGCCGAGCGCCCACCCCCGCTGCTCCTCCTCGCCGGAGAAGTTGAACACGTTGAAGCCGTGCGGCGTGGCCACGCCGTAGTAGATCTTGCGGTCGCGGCCTACGATGCTATCCGTGAAGGAGAAGAAGAGGGAGAAGGCGGCGAGGATCCCGACGAGCCAGCCGGTGAGCCACCTGTTGGAAGGGAGGCACACGCCATGATTGGTGAAGGATGGTGACAGCGCCTGGTACGCCAGCACCGTACCCGTCGGCAGGAGCTGCGCCAGGTTCGCCGTGCTTTGCATGACCTTGTCGGTCACTGTTGTTGGGTCGGCTGTCATCGCAGTCTCATCGACGCCCTTAGGCGTGTCTGGGGTCGTGCCTGTTGTTGCCGCCGCCGGCTCACCGTTGGTGTGAGAAGGCATCTGGATCACGGTGGCAGGAGGAGATGCCATTGTGTGTGCTTTGGGTGTGTACTAGGAAGCTGGTCCATACGTGTGGCAGGGTTGCTGTTTATATAAGTGAATCCTTTTGGAATGATTCCAAGGTTGGCGCGTTGATTTTTCTACTTGAGTATTTGTCAAGGGCAGATGCATGGGCTTCAACTCTGCAAGTGTGGTCAGTCCTACGTTGAATACAATATTTTGTAGATGTATATCCTACTTAAATTTCCCTCTATATTTTTTATATACTAAAACCAACTTGGAGCATAGTAATTTACGCTCTAATTTGCTTCCTACTGCTACGAATGACAACAAGAAATCGTCGTTTTCATCGTGTTGCGAAAGTCTTCTTCCAGGAAGGCGAGGACACAGAAGTTAATTAACCACCTTGTGCATAAGTACTTTAATTTCAAGCCAGTTTTGACCAACTAATGTAGTACTCTGAAATCGTAGAAGACATCAGGTAGTAATATAATACTTCGGATTTTATTGTTTGGCATGCATTTGACTTGGTTATAATACTTCTGGCACCAGGGCGCTCGCTCGCCCGCCCGCGCATGTCGACGCGTGTTGGGGAGAGCACGAGAGCGCTCGGGTGCTTCGGCACCACGTGGCGTCACTGGTGAGTGCAACCTATGTAAATAAAAAAATAACATGTGATATTCAAGGTATCTTATTCGTTGATGCAAGAAAATTCCACAACAATTCTAAAAAAAAGAAATATAGAAATTGTCATATTAATCGAAAAAAAGAGAAAAATCTCCACCACTTATTTTAGTGGAGCCAGATTATAACAGTGCAGATTAATCATATATTAATATTAGAGTTATATAACAAATATAATTATATTTTAATTATAGGAAGTAGAGTTGTATATAATAATATCTAGATAGTTAATTAATTAACAGACAGCATGGGCTAAATATGTATGCCCTTTATATATACATTATATGAAGCAAAGACGTGCATAGTAGTTGTGTCGTGTAATTTCGTTGCTATTCAGTTAGGGTGGGAAACGGTAAAAGATAATTTATTTTATCGATATTTGTATTAGATAAAACATGAATGTGGTAAGTAAAATTCATATTTGAGAATGTTCATATTCGAAAATATTCGTACTCGTATTTGAGAATGTTCATATTCGAATTCAAAAAAAATTTGTATTCGTATTCTTATTCGGGACTATTCATTTCATATTCAATCTGTTTCCTTGAGAATGTTCGTATTTGTATTCGAAACTATTTGATTCATATTTGATCAGTTTCCATCCCTCGCGACCTCCTAGGATGATTGTAGGAAGCAATTTTATGATGAACTAAGATTTACAAACAAGAAGTGGAAATTACTTTATATAATTTTTAACTCTATGTAGTATATTGTTAGCTCGTGTAGACATATAGTATGTTACATAAATTTGTTCTACCGAGATTTGTTACAAAAGTTTTAGAATATTCACATTCGACCGAATTAAGTACATATTCGATTTTGAATTTGTATTCGTTAGATATTCAATTCGTATTCATATTCATTTTAAAATTTTGAATTTGTACCCATATCCATATTCATTTTAATATTTGAGACTATCCAATTCGTATTTGATCCACTTTTATCCCTAATTTTAGTATACATGCTTCATTGTTCTCTAGCAATCGTCCCTAAAGCCTATATGTAACAGCCTCTCTCTCTCTCTCTCGCTGGCGCATGGTAGCATGTATGTACAGTATATAGCCACCATATATGATATATCATACTAGCTCCAACCATTAAGCAGTTCCTTTTGTTAAGAAATTGATGGAGAATAAATAAACGGTAATGCAATCCACACAATCAATCATTGAGAACACATTAGATCAATTACTAGAAAACATAATTGAGAGAGAACACCAGAGCATAGTTGTTATTAATCTAAGATGTCAGATCATATTACATGGTACAATGGACTCTCTATTTATAGTCTAAACCATTAGGGGCAATTCTGGTATTTGCCCACACCGAAACCTTCTAGGTTTCATAATACCATGGCATGCATATGCCTCATTAAAAACTGTTACATCGTATCTGTTACTTGTGACGCACTTTTTGCCTCATTAAAACCTTTACATGAGAAAACCTTCAGGAAAAACTCACAAAAGAAAAAGAAGTATAACATTTAGATCTTCAGAATCATGTATGTCTTCTGGTCTTATATAAGGGCTATGGTTTAGAGATTTACTCTCTTTGAACCTTTTAACTCTCTAAACCTTCTTATTCCTATGACTCAAATACATTTGTGGAAACTATAGACCGGGAAAGATTTCATGAATAAATCTGCTAGGTTATCACAAGACCTAACCTTTAACATATTTATCTCTTTGTTCTTCTGGAGCTCATGAGGATAAAAGAATTTAGAAGCAATATGCTTTGTAATATTACTCTTAACATAGCCCATTTGTATTTGTGCCATATAAGCTGCATTATCTTCATTGAAAATAGTGGAGTCATCGACGGTGTTTATACCACATGACTTCTCGATATGGCTAATCATTCACCTGAGCCAAACACATTTTTGCAAGGCTTTATACCACGATATGTATATGCCTAATTAAAAATTCCTTCTAAAAACCTAGTGGAGAAAAAAGGAATGGATAAAAGAGTACACAACACTCATTAAATTGTATTGCGGTCATTACCTTATTAAAAAACCTTCAAGTAAGAAAACCCAATGGGAAAACTCACTAAGGGAAAAAGAGTACAATGCTTATCTTCAGGATTTATGAACTGTCTTCAGGACTTCTTATGATCTTCAAGACCTTCATCATGTCCAACGATTGTACTTATATTGATAGGCGATAAAACCTTTAAGGTAGTGATCATTAAGTTAACACCTTCTGGGTTTAACCAAAGTCGAGATTTTTTTAATCTCATGCATAACTATAAAGGTTTAGTATATACTTCCCCTAAAGACCGCTTCCGGTAAAATCTTATTATTCCAATGCCTTTAATGCATTTAAGAAATGAATACATGCTAGTATATTTATCCTGATCAGGATATGGGTATAATCAATTGCAATGCTACAATTTTTCAGAATGTGACTTATCAAAACCTTTCAAGGTCGTAATCATTAGCAATTATCTCTGAGTAGTACCATATGACCAAAAGTCTATTCTCTAGAACCAAAGCATGATAATATCACCACAAAATCAATATAACCAGTCTTAATTTTGACACTTAGGGAATTAATAAATTTGCCTTTAACACCAATATATATGGTACCTTCATGGTAATAAAGGAAATTGCCACTCCATTAGCTTCTGGCAGGAGATGCACTTGATATGTCCTTATGTGGTGCACTTTTGGTCTTTAGTTTCCTCATTCTATATTTTTGGGTCTTGGATGGATCCTTATCTTCTTCTAGAGATCACATAATGGTTGGTGTATTATTTTTTATCAACTGGTGATTTAATTTCTCTTCAGGGAAAATGTTATCTCTTCTAAGAGATATTTTCTCTTCTAGGAGACACTCTTTTTTTGAGAAAAAATTTATCAAGTATGAGTTCTATATACATATATACATATTGCAACTTACTTTCTTGTTGAAACACCGAGCTCTTCAGGGATCGAGTTTTGGGTTTCTTCAGAGGTCTCATCAATGATTTTCATAATTTGATAACTGCATATCTTATTCATGTTATCTACTAGAGTTATTATATAATGGAACATTATTTCATTCATAACAGGAGAATATCGATCTCTATAGGGATCCTTGAACCATCGCTTTCACCACCTCATTTTTTATAATAACCCATCAAGTCTGAACTAACAGGTTCTAAGACTTTCATCTGCAATTATGGTTTAGCCTCAATTGCTTCCTTTCATTTTACCCGATATGAGCACCTTGAGTGCTCGGCCATAGACTTTAGTTCCGGATTTATATTCTCATATGAGAAACTTTAGAAATTTTAGAGACAAACTGGTTGCTAACAACTTTTCTCCAAATATCCTCATAATTGAGTGCCTTTTAATATTGACTAAATCTTCATCATTTCCCAAACAAAAGATTATTGGTTGTTCCATATTCCCTAGTATTTGTAATATACGTGCATCTTATTACTAGGGTTTTTACCTTCATGATGATCCTCTTTATGAGGTATTTTACCTTTAGGGTGAGTTCTCTTCTGGAGTATTTAAGGAGTGTTTATCGATTATTTTGACTAGTGTCACAAGACCTTGGATCTATAGGCATCTCTGTAGATTTTAGATCACTGACCAATAAATCAACTTCATAAAGATAAAAATACTATTCAACTTAGGGTATTCCAAACTTAGTGATGCATTACTTCAAGCAAATACTCTGTAACTCCTCCATGCAATGGAAAAAAATCTGGTAGTCTCCCCGCTTCTGGTGTACAGGAGTATCAGCTAAACTTACATTGCAATGGTTAGTGCGTGAACCATATACTAAAGATCTTTCTTTAGGAAAATATCACGGCATTCGAAGATTTTTGCGCATTTCTTCCTTCTAATGCCTAGATTTGATCTTGGTTAATAGCATACTTTGACATCCCCTTATTATGGACACATGATAGATGGAATTTCAGATCCAATCTTATCCCAACTTCTGGTGGTAGTCCAAAATGGTGTATGCTATGGTGGTGATATTATATGGGAAATGATTTGTTCTTCTAATATGTACTAATCCTTGATTGTGCGTTCTCTTTTCTTAATGCAGTGAGTTAGATATTTATTAATGTAGTGGTATGAAAATTGCATATCTCTACTATTGGTAGATTATCCCAAACATCTGGTGGGTTATTATTCTACGACAGCAGAAATATTCAAGCGTTTTATATATTGTCCAATGTTGTAATCCAATTACTCATACTTCTGATTTAAATTTGGATTACACAAATTTCAAGTTTTGTGTTAATGCAACATATTTTAATTTTGTCAAGAGTATTATGTTTTGATAGCATAAAATACATCTTCATGATGCTTTCAAGAGTATAAATATAACACTACCACATAAAATATGACCATTGATTAATCTGCATGGAATATAATATATTCTGCTAAAATATAATTCTAGTTGAACCTCCTAGATGGAACAATTATTCACCAGGAATATATTTGATTAATTGCAAGGTAATTTATATGCCTATGTGTGGCAGCTTCGTGCTATCGTGTAATTGCCACGTATGTAGTCGCATTTCGGCGACAAACATACTGCTGGGGGCAAATTAATTACCCTTTGTGGGTTGCAATAATTATTGTTTGCCAACAATGTGGATATCATATTTAATTATCTCTCAAATTTATAGCTTCAGGTTTATTTGCTTCTAGATTTGATCTAGGATATGCCACTATGCTTGACATGACTCTTATGCTTCGAAGGTTTCAGTATTCCTCATTTGCCCCAAAATTCTTCCCCTTTTCACGCCAACTGTAAAAGTTTTGAGTGAGAGCGCCTGTTTTCAGTAATTGCTTTGAATTATCCCAAAGTTTTACAATAAATTGCTATTATGCTACTTCAAGAGTAAAAGTTTTTAGGTTTTATAGCGTTTTCTCGTCAAGGTGATCCTTCTGGGATTTAACATTTGACTAGATTTTTTATGTCTCCAAGAAGAACACTTTTTCTATTGCTATCTAGCCAATAATGAACTGAAGCATATCATTTCTTTCAAATGTCACGCATAATATTTAAAAAAATTTATTCCAAGTATGATTAATTATTTTACTACAGGTAAGTTATGCTTCTAGTAATGTATTCTATTAAGAAACTGTTCAGCAGGGGTAATGTTTTAACAGAACAAGTTAGACCAAATATGTTTATGGCATCTGGAAAAAATAATTACCTAATGCACAATTTTAGTTTGAAGCAAAAGATAAAGGTGCTCTTCATGAGCAAGATCAAACTCGACCGGAGTTGTTTCTATATTATTGATACTACTCATGTAGGAAGCTAAGGGATAACTACAAGAATACTACTGGTCTCTATATTGTTCACCGTAGGTATATTCTTGTTTGTGAATGCACCTGTTTATTAGTGATATATAGGTTACCTAAACTTAGTCTAAAGACAATATAATACAAGGTGGAGTAATACTTATGCGCAGACTTCTAGTCCTAGAGATATGAATAGATCCTGGCAGAGTACCTTCAAGGACACTAATAACATTTTATAGATTTAGTCATCCTTTTAGAGAAGGCTTTTAGGTCCAACGGATCTATTTAAGTCATATAGTTATTTTCTGGGTAGAGTAGAGGCAATATCTCATAAACTATAAAGTTTTTACCTTTTCAGCGGTAAAAAAGGTAAAACTTTGTCAGTGTCAGGCCTAACATTAGTACGATTGTATGACAATGAAATAAGCCTAGGTGATACAATTGCTGCCATTCGGGGTGAGCAAATATCCACTTAGTGATATCCAATATCCTACAATATTCATGTAATTTTTCACATACTTACTTCTGGTAATCAATCTTAAGTTCATGAAATGAGTGAAAATAGTAAACATTTATTTTTATCTATTCAATAAATAATTTATCATTTTTTAGATTTTTTTTCTTGCGATCTTTGAAATTTTCTGCCCGTGCGTGCCCGTGCGTGCGTGCTCGATCGCGCCATACAATCGGTAGGCCGACTCTGAATTATGGGACTATGGGAGCGTATATGGACAAAATTAATCACATCATCGCTTCCTAAAAAGTATTTCCAGTATTTTAACGTATATATGTTTTAAACAGAGCATCCGATTCGCGATTTGTTTGTGTTCTTTGAAATCGAAATATATGCATCATAAGGAAATTTGAGCAAACATTGGTGAAACATTTAGTGATAACTGGCCAGCCAAGTGTTGAAATTAAACATATGAAAATCAGATGTGGAAATTTAAAAAAAAATTCGTAAAACATTACCAAATATAGGGGAGCGCCCGCTACATATTTCACCAAAGTTTCAGGGTCAAACTCATTTGCATTGGGAAAATATACAAAAGACAAATTCTGCATGAACAATTAATGATTTTTCAATGTTCACTGAAGTATTGAAATTTTGTATGCCTAGGTTTTCACTACATATTTCTGTTTTATTAAAAGGGCGCTGTTAGTTATCAGGAGCGGATGCAAAGAGCCCCATAAAAATACATAAAACATCGGATCTAATTTCGTTTTTCTATTGTATAACACATGTAATTTTAGGTGTGAGCCGGTAGTCCAAATCAAAGAACACCTGGCCAGCTCAAAGACTGAAACTCTTGGCCTCTGGCTTCCACTGTTCCATTTGGCGCTCCCGCGGCTAGGCCAAGATGACACTACTTGAGACCCAGGACACAACTTGGTATACGCAAGTGCAGCCCAGCTAACACAAGCATGGCCTAAGACGGTTGGCCAACGAAGTGAAGATAGCAGATAGAGGCCGCACTGCATGCGTATCGCATTGCCCCGTCACTCATGTCTCGTTCCCTCCCTACCTCTATTCCACCTTGCGCAAAAGAAAAATCCACCCTCTCACTTGGTCAAAGGCTTGCAGCCATCGGTTACCGGAGCTTAGAGGCCTAGGCTGCAACATGCGACGCTGTGTCTCCTGGTCGTCATTACCCCTTGATCGTCTCGTTGAGCATTGACGGTATGGATTAAGTCCTAAATCGACATAGGGTATTATTAAATTTCTCCCATTCTTTTGATTTATTTAAGCAAATAGGCTGAATTTATGAGTTATAATTTGAATGTTATAACTATTGGTTGGTTTTTATCAAATTGTAGGGTTAGTAATTAGGGTTTCTATTTGGGTTTTTATAAATTGGAATACTCATCTACTTTATTGTAAATCAGATACAAAATTTTACATATAATTATATATATAATAAAATAGTAAATCCTGATTATTTTTATTCTGATTCCACCAGGATCATAGTCATCATTGATATTCAGCAACCATGCATGTATACGAAACGATATGCGTGATATGCTGGCGGGGCCTTTTCTTCGATCCACACCCACTGGGGCTAATTAATCGTCTCTAGCTTTCCAAGCGGGCGCAACGCCACTCAGCCACCCCTACTAAATTAACTGCGCAGGCAAGGGAAAAAGGGCAGCGAGACACACTGACACAGTAAGCAACCGGCAGTCCGGCACGAGCGGTTGACCATCCGCCGCCTCGGGCGGATAGGTCACCGCGGATCGACCGATGACACCGATGATTGGAGCTAGAGATGAAAATGAATCAGATACATTGAATAGTCTTGAATATAAATTCGAGTTTATATGTTTAAAATAAATACGAATGTAAGTTTAAATATTTTTGAATATAAATACGAATCAAATGTTGTAATGAATACGAATTCAAATCAAATATATACTTAATTCAGTTGAATACAAATATCCTTCTATAACTTCTGTAACAAATTTTGATAGAACAAATTTATGTAATATAAGTACATAACTACACCGTCTACACTACATATCTACATAGGAAACAGATCGAATGCGAATCAAATAGTCTCAAATACGAATACAAATATTTTTGAATATAAATGTGAATACGTACATTCTCAAATATGGATACAAATATTATCGAATATGAATATTTTTAAATATAAATTTGATTTACTACATAATATGGATATAAATATTATCGAATATGAATATTTTTAAATATAAATTTAATTTATCATATTTATATTTTTTTCAAATATGAATATCAGATAATATAGATTATTTATTATCATTTTTCGCGCCTAGTTGGAGCTCACAATCGAGGCTGTCGAGATACCTTCGAGGTCGCCGGAGATAGAAAGAAACATTTAACTGGTCTGGTCCCGAAAGCGACGCCGTGGTCCGTGGACCGTACACTAGTTGGGACTAGGAAATAGTGCAACTAGCGATCGATCGACCGCTCGTGCCTGGAAGCTAGCGACATGGAGAGAAAGCTGCCTTTTGTCCGCAGCGAACGTGAACATGTTGCAGTTTCCTCTCTTGTTCCTTAATTCCCAGTCTCCGTTTTTGCTGCGAGTCATCGATCACACAAAGGAAATGAGGCGGTTGCTTCCACCGTTATTTGTTTTTGATTATATCACTGTTTTGTTCTTATTAGGAAACTAGAGATAAGGATTTCCGTTTAAACGGATCGTCTCCGTTTAAACGAGTCCTTATCCGTAGTAGACACCTTTCCACCCCTCTATAAATAGAGAGCCATATAACTAATTTTGTACCCCATTGAATTGAAGCAATAAAGAAAGATCAGGAGTTCTCTCTACCTCTCTCTGTGTTCAATCTATTCTTCTGTCGCTTTGTGATTGATTCGTTCTTGTTCTAAGCAGAGGAATTGCTCGGACTGGTCGCCAGCGAAGGTTCCTCAACACGTTATCAGCACGACTACGCTCCGGTGAACGAAGGTAATCATCGAAGCCTAATAGATTGATTTTCTGGATCGCTTTGAATCTGCATTTTCTTCACGTTCTAGATTGATTTTTTTTCTACGATGCAAATCCACCCTCTCTTATTCCTTAATTCCCAGTCTCCGTTTTTGCTGCAAGTCATCGGTTACACAAGGAAATGATGCGGTTGCTTCCACCGTTATTTGTTTTTTATTATATCACTGTTTTGTTCTAAACTTATCCGTAAGTTCGGTACTCTTAAGAGGAACGTATACTAGTTGTCAACCCATGCATTCGCGTGAACTAGTTACTGTCAATCTGTAAATTTCACTATAGCTAGCTTCTTTTACTGTAACTGATTTGGCTTTTTAGGCATAATTAATTTTAAAAAAATGTAAAAATAGAAAAAAAACATGTTAACCCATTAGGGACAATACAAAGGAACACAGAAAAAAAGAAAATACAAAAAAAGCCTAAAATATCTTTAAAAATCCAGAAAAAGACGAAATACTGAATAGTGAAAAAAAGCGAGAAACTGAAGTGAAGTTCAAAAAAGCTAAAACGAATGGGCCAACTGTTTAGGTCTTGTTTGAATTAATAAGTTTGTTTAGATCTTGTTTGAATTAAATGAACTATAGAAGTAAGATCAGAAAAAAAACATAGGCCTCGTTGGTTAAAAGTATAGTTTCAATTTTAAAATAAAATTTTCAAATTTTCAAACGTGCTAAAACCTGCAAATTATGAATAAAAATGTTCCAACTTTCAAAATATCATACTAAAAGTCTGATTTTTTTGGATTTAGGATTTAAGAACTAAGGTAATAACACTACCGTACCTAAGAACTTAGATACGTCCGAGTCTGGCATATATTCGTATTTTATGAATTTATATATAATTTTAACACAGAGAGAGAGACCTATAAAAGCTACGGTAGATAGGGAGAGACGGGATATATGTAAGTATGTACATACCTTTTATACAACACCGTATCATTACCACATATAGTAGCTTTCAGAATCACGGCGACAAATGCAACTCGACGCTGAAGACACAATATACGGTATAACCTATTTGTCGTTCACATCAGCCTCTGGGTCAACAATGGCCAAGTCCATCTTCAGCTGTTTTTTTAAGATTATAACAGAAGCACGAATACTTATATACACTATACGCACACACACATTTGCATTCTATTGCAACACATGCTAGATGTAGAGTAAAGATTGTTGTATAAATCCTAAATTTTTTTAGTACCTTATAGAGCACAAACACATGCTTTTCTAATGCACAATATACAGTATAACCTATTTATCGTTAACATCGGCCTCTGGGTCAACCATGGCCGAGTCCATCTTCAGCTGCTTTTTTAGATTATGGTAGCGTTCGGAATGACGATGTCTATAATTTTTTTATTGTAGCAGGTTGATTTTTTACTGTAGCTGATTTGGCTTATTTAATATAATTAAATCTAAAAAATTTAAAATAAAAAATATATTAACCTATCATGGACAATGCAAAGAAATACGGGAAAAAATAAAACATAAAAAAACCAAAAAGCAAAAAAATATAGAAAACAACAAAAAAAAGTAAACAGTAAAAATAAAGTAATCGCTGGTCGCCGTACACTAGGAGAAGCGAAGTGGAGCATGGCCTATAATGGAAGACGAATACTCATGTATACCATACGCGCACACATATGTTTATGTTCTATAGAAATATATGTTAGATCTATAATGAAGATCGCTAGATACATTTTAAATTTTTTCAATATCTCATGGAGTACATATACGTGCTTTTCTAATGCACACCTCTGTAAAGTGAGACCGTGAGACACACGGAGCTGATCCGAAGGATCAGACCCTGTCGGGCGGGTTGCTCGACGGTATAACGTCACCCACTGAGCGTTGCTTTTCTCTGCTTACTTGCTTCTACACGGCCCATGCTTCTGCCATATGACGATCTCTGTCGCGGGTGTCAACATGCATACACCCACGATGATGTCGTGCACATCTGAACCGAGGATGTACACCACTTCCTCATCATTGTATAGGGCCGTTTATTTTGATTTGAGCTACTGATTGCTGGTTTATTTTTTATTATTTCTAAATTTTGTTTTTTTCGTATTTTTAGCCTTTTTAGGGTTTTTTGTATTTTCTTTTTCCTGTATTCATTTGCATTGTTTGTGATAGGCTAATATATTTTTTTAGTTTTAATTTTTTTTAAATTAATTACGTCAAATAAGCTACCAATAAGCTACAGTGCAATTTTAGTTATAAGCTAGCTGCGTTTCAGCTGAACAGAGCGGCCCCTAAGTTAAACCCCCTCAACCAGGGGCGAAGCCAAGGGGGCTTAGTAGAGTTTGAGACTCACCTCCCCCGGTGGTAAGACCCCCCTCCCCTAGTGGCCGGCAACCAACAAGATCGGCGACGTCGACCCATGGAGAAAATCAGTTGCAAAGAAAAACAAAAAAACCTGGTCAAGTGGTCAGCCCACTGCTCTTCAGAGGCCCAACAAATTCATCTCGCTGGCTCACCAAGAGACCAACTCCAACTCACAAACCTAGCAATAGCAATTGGATTTCTGGAGGAAAGATGTGCCAGCACACAACACAACACAGAGGGGGGCTAGGGGCGACCGGGCAAGGGCGACACAGATGGGGAGGGGTGCTGGACCGGAGCTAGGGAAGCCAGATCTGGTGGCAAGCCGGCCAAGGGGAGGTTGATCTAGGGACGGGGCCGCCGGGGTGGGGGGAGGGGGGTGACGGACAGGGGCAGCGAGGGTCGAGCCGCCTCCAACGAGTGTGGGCGGTGCTGCGGAGGAGCATCGGGCTGGTTGCGTAGTAGTGCTCTACGCTGATGCCTGCCTGGACTAGGGAAGATGAGGCCGGAGGCCCTAAGGGAGATTGGAGACTGGAGAAGTGGAGAATGAAATAGGGGGGAGTCGGGGAGATGCTGAGCGGCTGAGCCAGTGAAATAAGGGGAGATGTTGTGCGCTTGAGCCAATGTTTGGCTAGATCTGCAGTCTGGACTGACTGGTGGACTGTCCGAGTAAGACATAGAGACGATGAGTAATTTTTCTCTAGTTTCTTCCTTGTCGATTTAGTATTTTAAAGTTTAGATTGTAGACTTTCAAATTCAGTGTATATAGATAGTTTAGTCCTTATAGTTAATTCATAGATTTATAACTTTGTATTGATAGAAATTAATAATTTATTTATAGATTTTTCTATAATAGAGAAACAAACTTTATGTAACTATTTCACAAGCAATTCAAGTAGTTTTCGTCCAACCGATGAGAGTACAACTCGTCCTTGGAGTTATTGGTATGCATATCTTATCTTAATTTAAGCGACTCATTCTCTAAGTTTGATGTTGACTTGTTCGACTTATTGAAATTTATGCTAATGATTTCATAGATGCTGATCGATTTTGTTAAGAAATTAGCTTCAAACCTTCATTCTCAACATTAGAAGAAGTGAAGAAATCAACAAATGTCATGATATATCAAAACTTTCTCAATTGATGGTTCAAACTAGAAAAGATAGAACTTTTTTCGTTGGTATATCACCTCATTGAATTGACATTGATACTTCCAGTGGCAACGACATCTGTTAAGAGAATATTTTTGGCAATGAATATTATCAAAACGGATTTGCACAATAAGGTAGTGGATGAGTAGCTCAATGGCTTAATGGTGTGCTACACCAAGCGAGAGATCTTTAGAAGCATTGATGATGATGATAAAATTATAAACCGCTTCCAAGGCATGATGTCGCATAGAATGCATTTGCCCTGTGATTTAAATTTGTCTTATGATTCAAATTAACTTAATTCTGGTATGTTTTATATGATCTAAATTTTCATTGATATTCATAATTTTTTATTATATCACTAATTTTGATATGTTTCATACATAGGCGACTTATCGCTACTCGGCACTTATGGCATAATAATTATATAATTTTGGATATGCGTTTTCTATTATCGAGGTAGCTACTTTATATTTCTCTATTTTTTATTGTTTGTCTCCATCTAATTGTGTAATTTTTATACAAATTTGAAATTCTATAAGAGTAAAAGGCTAAATTTGTGTTAACTTTGTTTAGACCTATAAATAGTTCAGCCCATCCTCAATTTCATTCCTAGCTTCGCCATTGCCCTCAACATAGCTGTCTAGCTAGGCCACTACGCACTTTGATAGCTTCTTGCTGAACGAGTTGCAGCACTTCTACCAAATCTTCCTCGCGCCATATGGAAGCCATCTGCTAGACTGCTAGACTTTGCCCTTAGAGAGCCCTTGACGCCGTAATGCAGCCGTGGCATCGCTATTAATAGCGCTCGTCCGTAGCCATCTGTTAATGTATTTTCAGTTTCAGTACACTATATTTTTCTTTCTCTGTTTTTTGTCTCTGTGTTCCTGCATGTTTTGCTTTGAGGAAGCAGTGGTCTGCATTAGCTATGTCAGTTACTGGTGGAAAGGGTGTCCTAGATTATGATCAATTCAAAGGGAGAAATAGGTCATCAATTGCATATAGTTAATTATTAATTAGTGTGAATAAAAGGGATATACATGTTGGACCAGTCACAGTGAAGAGAAGATTATACAGGAAGGTAGTTATAACATCGTCAAAGGAGAGAACGATATACTGGTTGTGTATTGTGCTTTCGATAAGGATAGATTGCCGGATAACAATCTCGATCAGATGCTACGCGATGTAGAAGAGAACTATAGTGAGAGAGAGTTTGGTATATTTGAGGACTTGAAAAAACCTTTGTTCCCAAGCTGCAAGCCACAATACACTAGGTTGTCATCCTTTCTTGAACTGCTAAAATTGAAGACAAGTAATGGTTGGTCCGACAAGAGTTTCACAGTATTGTTAGATTTCCTAGTGAATATCCTTCTAGAGGGAAATGTGCTACCAAGAATCACCTACCAAGCCAAAAAGATTCTTTGTCTATTGAGAAAGGAAGTAAAAAAGAATACATGCATGTCCGAATGATTGTATCCTCTATCGTAAAGAGTATACAAGCTTATATATTTTTACAGTATGCAAAGCATCCCGACATAAGCATAAAAATGACTCGGATGATGGGAAGAGTATCGAGTTGAAGCAAAGACCTCCTACTAAGATGTTGTGACATTTGCTTGTAATTCCCTATTTGAAACGTTTATTTGCGAATCGAAAGGATGCAGATTGCTACGTTAGCACTCGGAGGAGCGTAAGAAAGATGGAATAATAAGACACATAGCTGATTCTACCCAGTGGAGGAACATCGATAAGATGTTTGTAGACTTCGGTGCAGAACCGAAGAATATATGATTTAGGTTCAGTACAGATGGAATGAATCCTTTCGGTAACATGAACAGCCAACATAGCACCCGATCACCTCTGAAACCTCACTTTAGCCCTTCTAGTCCTATAGCTCACCACTAACCTTTTCTTCCACCTGGCCAAGTCCCCCACCGTGGGCAGCTCACCATAGTGCCCTAAGGCCCGAGCTAACCTCAAAATGAGATTCCTCTTGTCCTCAAGATGCTCAAACCACCACGCCTTGTTGTTTTAGCTCCCTTGTAGCTCCTGTGCCGTGGTATTGTCCTGAGAAGCCCTACCATCGTCGTCCACCTACAGTGTTTTCCGATCGCTCCAAGGCCCCAAAATGGATCCCTCTCACTCCCCTAATCTTGTCCATGCTCTTGGATTCCCTTGGGAGCCATCACATGTGTTGTATTTTGCCACCATTTTCATGCCCCTGCTTGGTCACTGTAGCGCCGATAGGAGGTTGAAGATGACCACACAGTGGCAGGCCTAGGCTACATAGTAACAAGCCCAATACACCAAACCATCCTAGGCCAAGCCCAACACTGTTAACAACTGTTCACCCCCACTCAACCCAACATTGTAGCAATCCGATCCGCTAATAAATAGTAAACTCGACCAGTAGTAAACAGTAATAGACCCATTACTGTTTTAGCTAGCCCACGATGAATAGTAATAACATGTTATGTTCACCCAAAATCCAATAAATAAATATATATATATACCCATTTTCTGAATTTTATTTCTTTTTATTTATTTTCTTTTCCTAGCTTATATTCTTTTGAGCACAGAGTTAATTGCTTGCCTTTTATTTTGTGGTTGCACCCGGTTACGTAGAGCAGTCCGTTCCAGAAGCATACCAAGATCTAGAAGACTTAGAGCCAGTCGTAGACTTTGAACAGTAAGGTAAGTCACTTGTTTTTGATCATATTAAGTCTACATTCTTAATTTAATTAATTATCAGTACTTTCAATATTCTTTATCTATGCACCGTTATTTATTTAAAATAAATGTTTGGAATGACATGATGACTTAGCAATGTCCTACCACCGAAAAAGCCCATTTTATTTTATGGCCATATTCACCTTGACAAACCTTAATAGAAATAATTACTATAAAAATATACCATGGTAAAATATAAGTACAAATGTTTCACACTACTAAGAAATGTGGCATCTTGCCGGTATATTTACAAAATAGTATTAGGGTAAAGGATGAAGCGTGGAAAGCTACGAGATGTTTGGAGTCCATGAGCTTACCCTAGGGAGGAGGCTTCGATTAGATTGGTGGTAGTGCCGTGGTGCACTAGGCTATTGGTTGTGGATGGTTGCCTCAGTAATAAAATGTAAGTACTAGAACCTTATGTTAAGTAAAGAATATAGTGATCGCTCAACCACAAACTTTGACTTGTCAAACTTAGACTAGTAGCTGCTTGAATTAATTGAATATTTACAGGATGATTGGGGTTCCAGAAGAAGGAATAGGTCGTGTAAGAATGAAGAGGTATGGAAGTGGTAAAACCATACTTAACAACGGTAGGTCCATTCATTGTTGGGTCACAGCACACCCGGCTGTGTAGCCCCATTCCCTACCAGGTCGAGACTATATAAAGAAGGGATGTAACATCCCGTTTTTCCTGTTTTTGGCATTATTTTGATTTTCTCAGTTGTGTTCAATTTAAAGTTTTAAACTATGAAAATTTTGGTATTTTTCAGTTTTCCATTTGGAAGTTATTGGATTTTGTGGTTAGCAAAAAAAATATATTTTCTCCTCTTTGCAAAAATTGAAAAAGGAAAAGAAAGAAAATTAAAAGAGAGAAAACCCCCTCGGATAGCCCAGCCAGGCCCAGCCGGCCCGCCCGCTCCCTTCCCCCCTCCTTCTCTCTGTCGGCACAAGACGTCGCACCTCCGTTCTTCGCGCGCACTGCTAACGCCGCAGCCATCACCACCTCGGCCACCTCTCCTCCCTAACCCTCGGCGCGAGCTCTCCCAGTGGCGTTGCCGCAACCGCCCCGTACCAGTTCGCCGAGCTAGATGCTCCCTCCCTCTTCCTAGCCCTGCCGTCTAGGCGCACCACCGTACCCCTGTCACCGTCGCCCATCAGCTCCCAGAGTTATCTCCATCACGTCCGCGCCCTCGCCAACAAGGTCAAGACTCGAGCCTCGCCCGTATTGGCTCCGCCTGCACCGGCCTCGCCTCCCTCCTCTGGTCGTAGTTCGACCTCGTGGAAATGCCGCCGCGCCATCGTACAATTGCTCGTTGCCTCAGCACCAGCAATTCCCCTGTGCTCCACTGTGGCGCATTGATAGCCTGTGACGTTGTGCCGCGCATCCTCCTCGCCCCCCCCGCTTAGCCGCCGTAGAGGCTCTCAAGTGCGCCACCCCGCCACTCCTTGCCTTAATGCGCCAACGCTCCCCACTCACTAGATTTTTGGCTATATATTTGTGCCGCCGCCCGAAGTCCCCTCGGTCGTCTCCGGCGTTAGCCATCCCTGGACCCCTGCAAGCTTCCCTGACCTTTTTTTCTTGATTATGGGACTTCCCTAATGCTTCCCTGAAGTTTAATCGGACTCCCTCCCCTCACAGCTTATAGGCCCGCCTTTCTTCCCCAATTCCGGCCAACTCACCTCGTCGGGGAAATCGACCACCTCAAGCCAATTGCACTTGCCAAGACCTTCCCCGGACCAAGGCAAAGCCATTTCCGACGTCAATTTGGAGTTCCCTCGACTTGTCCTCTCCGGCACCGAGTGCCCTCTTTCGCCACCGACCATCACTGTCGCCAGCTCCGTCCACACTCACGTGCGGCCAGGCCCTCCCTCGCCGCCGGCAAGCCGCGCCGCCACTCAGCCGAGAGCCCCCTCCCGGTTCGGACATCATTAAGGGGGCAAATCTACCATTAAATGCTAATGACTGTTTTAATTAATGACTAATGTTTCACTGACGGATGGGCCCGTAACGATTTAACCGTTAAGTATCGCTGACACCTAGACCCCACCTCGATTAAAATGTTTAATTGGATTTTAAAGTTTTGTCCCACTGACAGGTGGACCCCACCGCACGGTAACTGCACCAGGGCCCCACATGTCAGCCTTTGACATTAAAATTGATTTCCGAAATTTAATTAATCAGTGGGCCCCATATGTCATACTCTCAGCATTTAAATTCTGAAATTTTAATAAAATTTAATAAAACCGGTGGGACCCACATGTCAGAGAGAGAACACTCTCTCCTCTTTTTATTTTTTTATTTTTTGGGATTTTTCCTGAAAGTAAACTTTGGAGAGCTCGTTCTTTCTAACCGTATCTCCGATTTGAGTGAAACTTGTTTCTAAAATTTTCTAAATTCAAGATCTTTCTGTTAATTCAAGTTTTGTTCAATTTGGAGTTCATTTGAATTTTCATTTGACATATTTATTGCTTTCTTGCCTATGTCTCTTTTCTGGTTTTTCATGCGAATAGATTACGAGGGAGTACCCGAGTAGCACTTTGACGCTTCGCTAGATCCTCAGGACTTCCATACCTCCGATCCAGGCAAGTGAAAATTTGATCATGTTGAATCCTAAATTTTCATCACTTATGTTGTTTAAAAGTATTTAAACTGCATGTGTTATTTTATGTACACTAGTTTACTATTATGTTAAAGTTGTTATTCTCTACCATTGTCGCCATAGATATTATTATTAGCAAATTTTCTCAAGATAAGCTAAAAAAGATGTTATGCGAGTCCAACAAAAGTCTCAGGACACCAGATTGTCCTGACCATCTCTTCTCAAAAATACCAAAATCAACTTTTGGGCAATCATGGGATGTACATGATTGATAGTTTGATACAAGCTTATCTTATGCTTCTCAAAACCCCCAAAAATGTGCTTCCCTATCTGGGCGGATGGTAAGAGAGGATGGTGTGGATGTAACACGAGAACTCATGGTTATGGAAAGCACCGCCTGGATAAGTTTAGGACTTAATCCTGTGTAGACTTCTCCATGTACAACAGTACAAACCACAAGCTAGCAAATTGTAGGCATGACCAAATAATTTGCATTATCAGTAAAGGCAAACACTTCGGAGTGGCCCATGGGTCGTGGCGCTGGTTTAAGCCATCATGGACACGGGTCGTGTCGCTGGGTTTAAGCCGCCATGTGGCGCAAGAGGGGGTCTGGGCAAAGCAACATAGCTTTCCTATAGACGAAACCTTAGCGAGTGTGACCCTTTACTAGGTGCATTGTAAAAGTCATGTGATAATCCTTTTGATCTGCATGTCTAAGGAAATATGTGGAATAAAACAGCTGGGTTATCTCTTGTGGGTAAAGATGTACAATCTCTGCAGAGTATAAACTATTCGAATAGCCGTGCCCACGGTTAAGGGCGGACATGGGAATTTTCTCAAGTTAGTTCTATTTCAAAAATCTTTTGATGGCCGGGAATAAAACTAAAGTGAAGGGAGGTACTTCACTTTTGATTTTTCCTGGAGGGATGTACTCCAGTGTTGGCTATCTAGGGTTTACGTAACCCAGTAATAAGAAACTAGCATTGGTGGATGGAACCGTCAACAATATACTTACTGCACATTTAAATGCTATCCCTGTTTACAAAATCTGCTAAGTCATAGGATTTTACCATGTATAAGTTATTCGGTAAAGCCGCTTTCTGCAACTAAAAGAAAACCCAAGCCATCCATTGAAGAGCCATGCATTCTATATTATTGCATTTTATGTGTTGGCTTGTGGAGCACAGTTGCAAGTGCTCACCCTCGCTCCTCCCCCTTTTTTCCCAGAAGGTGAGCGTCACGATCACTACGAGTACTACGAAGAGCAAGGACATGATGATGAAGATAATGGCAATAACTAGGTTTAGTTATTAGTATTTTCTCTCCCTGTAGTCAAGAGACCATTCCAGCTGACAAGGGAATTCTATATTAGTCTTTTGGGCATATGTAGAATTCACTTGGGCTATCTCCAGTCGCTGCCTGTAGGGAAATGCGCCTTCCTGTATCTTTCTGTTTTCCGCTGCCTTTAATTGTAATAATACTATTTGGCCAGACGGCCTAAAGTAAAGAACTACTTTACGCCATTATTGTAATAAGATTGTACCATGTATGAAATGATCCAGTTATGTATCTGTGAGCACTATCTACTGATCTAGGGAATAGTGCAGAAAAATCACAGGGATTTGGATTGATAAAATCCGGGTCCGACAAGGGAGCAGTGCAAAACCTTGTTTTCTCAACTCAGTTGAGTTAAAATTATAAATGGTATTTCAATACGTCGTGCTTTCAGTAAATAAAGTTGTGTTTAATAGCTGATTCCAATAGTAAGGCATAAGTAGCTTTAATAATGTTTCAACATGTTAATTAACTTGTTTCAACCCCATTACCCTTAAGAAGTTAAAGTTTGTTATTTTATGTTAAAAAATGGTTACAAATAAAATTGCATCCACAAATATCTTGATAAAACTACTATATCCCTATCTCTTGAGAATCCTGATATGTAGTTAAATAGCGATTCCTATGTGATTTGTAGAGTACGGTTGGTCCTCTCGAGTACATGTAGATAAATTTGCAAGCTTGGGAAGAAAATGATGAGCCTCTCGAGGAAGACTTCAAGGATTTCTATGATGTAAACGATATATGATTTTAGGGTTTATCCTCGCTTAAGCACACCTGTGATATTTCTTTTGTGATGTAATATAACTTTTGGCCATACATCCAGCTGTGTAAAAATTGGCTGTTAAGCCATAATTCTGTAATAAACACTACTACACAAACGCTATAAGTAGACACGACATCACAGACAGTTTCACGAAACTGTCTATGATGTATACTATCATAGACGATTTTAATTTAGAGACTGCCTGTGTTATTGCGATTAAGTATCACAGACGGTTCTTACAAATAACCGTCTGTGATAGTAGAAATATCACAGACGGTTTTTAATAAAAACTGTCTGTGATAATCTATGAATTATCATAGACGGTTTTTAATAAAAATCATCTGTGATAGTCAGCTCATCACATACGGTTTTTTATTAAAATCGTCTGTGATAATCCACCTATATATTGATTGTGCCACTCAGAACCGCATCTGTCTTCATTTCGATCCAGATCTAGGCTGGTGCGCACCTGGATGAGGCAAGACTTTCAAGCTATTTAATTTGGTGGAAAGAGGAGCTATTTGGCAAGAGAGCTTTGAAGATTCATCAAATGCTTGGTTGCTCTAGATATGGTTAGTAATGAAATTTGTTTGTCGTTACATCAAAATGTAGATCTAGATTCGGTGACTGTTATTGAAGATGGTTTGCATCTACTTGACTATACATGATCAGTTCCCGTCATGTGGGAAGCCAAATTTGTCAAAATTGTTAGTTATAATTGGTTCCTCGATCGCTGGGAAAATAACTATTGTGTTAATATTAATTAAGCTAGCAAAGCCTCAATGCATATGGTATATATGTAGTACTAATTAATTTATTTAATTTTTAATACTAAGTTGTTATATATATGCATAACATAGGACCGAAGCTGGATGTATACCGCAAACCGTGTGAGTGAAGAGTACATTAATAGCGTGTGCCGCTTTACAAGAGCTACCGAGGAGGATATGTTGAATAAGGGGTGGAATATATGTATTGTCCATGCGCTGATTGCGAGAATTTAAGGATGTTTAAGAATCGAGAGCAGATTGAAGCGCACTTGATTCGGAGGGGTTTCAAAAAGGGGTATACGTGTTGAACCATTCATGGCGAAGTCAATGATATGCCGCCGGATGACATCGCCGGTGAAGTCAATGATATGCCGTCGGACGACATCGCCGGTGAAGTCAATGATATACCATCGGATGATGATTGTGGTTCGGATTCGGATAGGCTACACGATGACAATCTGGATCAGATGCTTCGTGACGTAGAAGAGAACTATGATGAGAGAGAGTATATTAAATTCCGAGGCTTGATGGAGAACTCGGAGAAATCTTTATTCATGTGCTGCAGGTCAAAGTACACGAAGTTGTCAGCTGTGCTTGAACTGTTGAAATTGAAGGTAAGCAACGGTTGGTCCGATAAGAGTTTTACGGCACTGCTAGGTCTTTTAGCGGACATGTTTCCGGAGAGAAATGAGTTGCCTAAAACCACGTATAAAGTTAAGAAGGTTCTCTGTCCATTGGGAATGAAAGTAGAAAGAATACATGTAAGTTCGAACGACTGTATCCTCCACCGTAAAGAGTATGTGATGTCCATCATATTTGCTATACATTTTAATGTCATAATCCTGATTTGAGTAGCAAATATAGGCAATAATTTTATCAATTATACAATTATAAGCCTCGTATTTAGACTGTTTACATGGTTTGCTAATTTTCTTGTAGATCGGCGCGATGAGGCGAAAAATCTTCAAGAGATCAATTGATTGAATAGAACTAAGGTTGGAAATTCGAAAGAAGGTGAGGACTAAAATGCACAATATCCCTGTACCCTGGAGTTTCCTTGCCTTCCTACAGCCGCAATATAAAAGCCCCCAGCCGCAAGAAGCTCCTCTGAAGTCCAGGGGGCGCCGCAGCTCATCTTCCTCCTGGCAGCTGCACCATTCTTTCCCCCCCTCTCCCCACTCTCTTCTTCCCCATGTAGGTCTTCTCCTTCCTCTCCTCCTCCCTCCATCATCTTCCTCCTCCACCTCTTCTCTCACCTGCCTCCAATCCCTGGCTTAAATCCCCCCTAGCTCCTCTCAGCCGAAAACCCCAACACCTGCCCTTCCCTGCGCCCCCATCCTGCTTCTTCTCCTCCTTGTCTTCCCCCTCTAGGCCGAAATCCCCACTCCCACCTGCGCCTCCTCCTTCCTTGCACCATCTCCCCAATCCCTATACAGCTTCCACCCCTATCTCCCCCATTTCCAATCCAGCCGAAACCTCCCCCCATTACGTGCACATACACACACAGCCGCACCATTTTTCTCCCCTTCTCCCTGTGAGCCGCCTCCCTTTGCTGTTCCTGATGAGCGTGTGCTGCTGATTTGCTCCTCCCTGCCCTTGCTGCTGCCGATCTGAAGCCCCCCCCGCTGATTCTTCTGGTTGCCTAATCGATCTGCACTCCTTCTGCTGCTTCCCCTACACCAACTGCTACTGTTCCTTCTGCCGAGTGAAGCCCTGTGGTAGCTGCTGATTTTCTGGTGTGGCCGAACTGATTTGGTCTTGCTGCTGTGCTGCTCTTTGGCTGCCCAACAGAGTGCCCCTGCAGTTGCCGATTGTCCACTGCTGGCCGAGAGGCCTTTCCCTTGCTGCTTGCTGGTGCTCAGTCCGAATGGAGATACTGATTCACTGATTATTGCTGCTGAGTGTGCTGCTGCTCCAAGTGCCGAGTTGCTGTATTTTCTGGGGTTTTCTACTGCTGCCGAAGACTGAAGTGCTACATGCTGTTTTCTGAACTGCTGGCCGAATGTGCTGCTGTGTTTTTATTTGTTGCCGAGAGCACATGCTGCATTGCTGGAGTTACTACTACATCTTCTACATGCTGCTTCCTCTGCCTCTTCTACAATGATCAGCTATTGTAATATGGAGGAATGATTGCTATGATATGAATTATCTGATTTAAATTCTTGATTTTGCTTTATGGCTAGTAGTCATATTATGTCATACGTATGATGTGCATGTGGTATTTTAGTTGAACTAGATATTGAGTAGTACTTTGCAAGCTATTTTGTCTTAAGATTTTTATGTGAACCTTGCTAGCTAGTTTAAATTCATTATTCTGCTCTATGGTCAGTAGCTCAATTATATTAGATATCTAATTTGCTAGATGGTTAGTCATGATTTGTCAGTTAGAATTGCTTTGAGTTTGCTAATTGTTCCTTTAGCCGTAGACTTAATTGTTCCCGTAGATGTTTTAATATTTAATTAGTTCTGTTAATTAGCTTTAGATTTCATTTGCTGCTCTGTAGTTCCATTAGCAAAACGAAAAGACCAAAAATATTAGTTTAGATTTAATGCTTTACGTCTTTGCTTTTGTTAGATTTATTTTCCGTAATTGTTTTGTTCAGTTGCTCGCTAGGAAGGTTAGTGGTAGTTTAGTCGTAGTTTAGCTCTCGTCGTCGTCTCGCTTCTTTCCCGATCTTCCCTCTCTCTCTCTGCTTCTTCTCCTTTCCCTTCTGCTCTTCCCTCTCATCTCGCTATTCATCTTCCTTAGCCCCCTCTTGCTTCTTTCTAACGTCGCCTCCTCATTTCTTCTCTCTTCCCTGTCTAATCCCTCGTCATCGCCTCTCCTTCAGTCCTTTAGTGCTTCTCCTCGCCTCTTCTAATCCTTCCTGCGACTTCGCTTGCCTCTTTGCAATTTCAGTCGATCTTCTCTCCTTTTCTTCTTCAGCCTTGTAGTTCTTTAGGATTTTCAGTTTCCCTTTTTATTTCACCAGTTCGTGCGACTTAGCTTTGGTTTAGTGCCATGTCACCGGTAGTCTAGTCCCTGTGGAGAATACGACACTTGCCGCTATCAAGGCGACAACCCGTTCACTTGTGGGTGTGCAGTTTTGCACGATCAGTATGTAAACATGTATGTCTGTTTAGTGTGCAACGCATTCTGATACAAATGTAACAATCAATCAGATGATAATGGCGAGGGAACAGAGGTGAAGAAAGGATCTCCTGCAAAGGTGGTATGGTATCTTCCTATAATTCCCCGTTTGAAGTGGTTATTTGTGAATCCAAAGGAGGCAAAACTACTGCGATGGCACTCGGAGGAGCGCAAGAAGGATGGAATGCTGATACACTTTACTGATTCCACCCAGTGGAGAAACATCGATAGGTGTTTTGCAGATTTCAGTGCAGAACCGAGGAATATAAGGTTTGGATTGAGTACAGATGGAATGAATCCTTTCAGTAGCATGAGCGGTGACATAGCACTTGGCCTGTGACTCTGTGCATCTATAACCTTCCTCCTTAGTTGTGTATGAAGCGAAAATATATTTTGCTATCGATACTTATCTAAGGGCCAAAGCAACCTGAGAATGATATTGATGCGTACCTAGCGCTGGTGGTGGAAGATCTAAAAGTACTGTGGGACGAAGAGGTACAGGTACTTTGCACTCCTTATTGTTCTGCACCATAAATGATTATCCTGCTCTTGCTAACCTGTCGGGCCAGAGTACATAAGGTGCCAAAACTTGTACTCACTGCGTAGATAGTACCGAGAGTGTGTGGCTGAAACACTCACGCAAAACCGTCGATTCCTTCGGAGGGCTCACCTATACCGCAAGATGAAGAAACAATTTGACGGAGAGAAGGAATACGGTTCAGCTCCAAGGCATTTAAGCGGAAAAGAGGCTTACAATATGGTTAAGGATTTAGATGTTATCCTCGGAAAGAGACGTAAATTGAGGGCTCGTGAGAAGAACATATAGAAGAAGAGATCAATATTTTGGGACTTATCTTATTGGAAGTACCTAGATGTTCAACACTGCATCGACGTCATGCACGTAAAAAAGAATGTATGTGACAGCTTGATTGGTCTTTTACTGAACATTCGTTATAAAACAAAGGATGACGTTAACGCACGGCTTGACTTGGCTGATATGGACATCAGGCCTGAGTTAGCACCGAGAAAAACTGATTATGGATGAACGTACCTTCCCTCTGCGCGTTACACTCTGTCCAAGGCCGAGAAAACAGAATTGTGCCAGTGCTTGCATGGTGTCAAAGTTCCGTCTGGTTACTCTAGCAACGTGAAAAAACTTGTTTCGATGCAAGATTTGAAGTTAAATGGTATGAAGTCTCGTGATTGTCATGTGCTGATGACATAGATGTTTCCTATTGCAATTAAAAATATTTTGCCGATCAAAGTCTGAGAGACAATCATGAGACTATGTTATTTCTTTAACACAATTGCTCAGAAAGTTATCGATCCCGAAGGACTAGATGCTCTGCAGAACGAGGTGGTGATGACTCTATGTCATCTTGAGATGTATTTCCCTCCTTCGTTTTTTGATATCATGGTCCATCTCATTGTTCACGTTGTGTGGGAGATAAAAATATATGGGCCCGTATTTCTACGTAGCATGTACCAGTTTGAGAGGTTCATGGGAATTCTCAAGTCGTATGTACGGAATCGATCTTGGCCGGAGAGCAGCATCGTCGAAGGTTATACAAGCGAAGAGGTCATTGAGTTCTGTGTTGATTATATGGCTCAGATTCAACTGATAGGTGTGCCTTAATCTCGTCATGAGGGGAGGCTCAAGGGTATCGGAACTATCGGAAGGAAAGCAATCACTCCAGATATTGACGCGTATGGTCAAGCCTATTTCACGGTCTTGCAACACATGACTGAAGTGGCCCCTTATGTCGACCAGCACAAGGATGTGCTTCGGCAACAGAACCCGGAGCGACCGAATGTTTGGATCATGAGACAACACAACAGTCAGTTCAACCAATGGTTGATGGAGCAAATCGCTAGGAGCTCGTCAAGTGAGATGCTGACATGGTTGGCAAAAGGGCCAACATTTACAATTGTGACATGGCAAGGATATGACATAAATGGGTACACATTCTATACACTGGCTCAGGATGTAAAGAGCACTAACCAAAACAGTGGTGTCTGCATAGATGCGTTCAGTACCGATGGGTTGAGAAACTCGTAGTATGGGTTTATAGAAGAGATTTGGGAGCTCGACTACATGGTTTTCAAGATGCCTTTATTTCGCTACCGTTGGGTGCATCTCGCACATGTGAAGTTGACAAGTACGGTGTCACTACCGTGGACCTCCAACGTGTTGGGTACAAAGACGAACCATTCGTACTCGCTAACTAAGTTGTTCGAGTTTTCTATGTAACTGACTCGGCAAATAAGAAGTGCCATGTAGTTTTTCATGGAAAAAGGAGAATTGTCGGAGTAGAAAATGTAGTGGACGAGGACGAATACAATCAATTTGACGAGTTACCTCCTTTTGAAAATGGCATAAGGGTCGACAACGAACAATGTGACGAAACTAGTTACGTACGAATTGATCATCATGAAGGGCTAATTTTTAAAGGAAATAAGCAAGTAGAATGAGAATGTGCGACATATGTGTCGGTATTTACATTTATGTATATAACAATGCATGTATGTGATGTGTATATGTGAATTATATAACAATGCATCTGTGTGATGTATTTGTGAATTTGCATTTATGTATAAGTGAAAATGTGTGATATATAGGTGAATTTTGAGAATGAGTCATACAAATGTATCTCTATAGTCATTAGGTTGTTGTAAACAAATATACTGGGTTGTTGTAAAGAAATAACTACAGCAGAGCTAAGGCTTATTGAATGCTTGTGTAACATCCTGATTTTTAGAGCTTTTTAAAATCATGAATTTAAAAATTAATTTTTTGGAATTTTTTGGAATTTAAATCAAGCTTAAATGAATTTTCATAATTTTAAAAAGATTTAATATGATTAAATTAACCTTCAACATTTGCTGAAAATATTTTATTTGAATTCTTCAGGTCTCAAGGAATTTTTTGGTATTTTTGGGATTTATTTGCTATTTTCTAGAGCTCTCTGAAGTTATTTAAATTTTCTGGAAAAAGAAAAAGGATTTAAAGTTTCCCGCTGTTTCCCGGCTGCCCGATCCTCTCTTCCCTCCCACGCGTCTCCCATCCACGCGCGCACCCAGCCCGGCCCAACACCCGTCGCCGACCTCTCCGCACCGCCGCCCGATTCGCCGCCCCGTCCACGAGGCGCGCATCCGCGACCCCGCACCCGCGCGAACCCTAGCGCCCGCGCTCGCCCGCTCCCCGCCGTCCGATCCCGCCCCACGCCACGGCAGCGGCACCACCCGATTCCGCTGCGGCGCGCTCCGCGCATCCGTCCGCCCCGCGCGCGCGCGCGCGAACCTAACCCATGCGCATCCGCGTCCGTTGGATCGTCCGCGCTCGCATCCAAGCCGTCCAAACCGCGTCCGCATGAAACCCGCGCCGTATCCGATTGTAACTTCCTCGGTTCGCGTGTTTTTATACGCGTTCTTCCCTCGGTTCGCATGCCGCCGTCGCCGAACCCTCGCCCCGCTCCCATGCACTCACGCCGCCGTTCCCGAACCCTCTTCTGAGTCAACGGGAATCATCGAAACAAGTGGACATTCAGAAGGAATTTTGATATGGGACCAGAGCCATTGGAAAGGTCTCCTTCTAAGATTTTCATACATATGTGGAACGTCCAAAACGGAGTCCGTATGCGTCTGGCGTCCGTTTCTCGCAGAACTTGTCACGAAGGCCGAGGCGACGCGAACTCGAGTTGGACCGAGCCTCCGGCTTGACTTGGATGTCCTTCGGTCTTCTCCGCCTCCACACCTCTCTCAATCAGCTGAGTCTTTGCGCCACCGTATTTTGGGCCGTTCGGCTTTGTATCGTGTTGGAGCCCATTAGGGCGCGTCGAGGTTTTGCACGCCTCACTCCTTTATATACAGCCGCCACCCCATCATTAGGGTTGGGTTTTGCTTAGATTAATTCTGTCTTGAACAGTTTCGCCGTTCATCGGTTTGTGAGACCCCAATTTTCGAGTGCTAAATCAATACATCTGCAATTGCGTTGTGTTCTTCCTTGTTCTTGCTTGTGTTCTTCGATTCGCAGGCGAGGATTATTAGCCTTCTTGGCGAGGTCAACCGGCTGCGCACGGTTGATAACCTGAGGAGACGTGGTGCTGCGATTGCGGGGTTCGGGACGTGTTGTTCGGAAGCCGGATCGATTTGTGTCGCGCCTCCACCAAATCGAACTTATCCAGAACCTGTTGGAAGGTCGGGACCCCGTCCCCATCACATTACATTGTGGGAAGATCATATGCATTTTTATGCAATGTATTGTGGTGAAATTATTTTGCAAATAAAAGCAACTTCATAGTTGTGATGTGGATTTGGCTCATGAGAGTCACTTGCGGTATGAGGAATGTGGTTGTAGTCATGGAATGAGGTTCATCTCTTTTGGTATGGTAGGGGTTGAAATTGTGGCATGAGATTCCTTTCTCTTGTGGAAACTGTTGATGGCAGTTATGGATGTGAGAAATAATAAAGATAGAGAGGTAAAACTGTTAATGCTTTCCTATCCTTGGCAGTGATAGTTAGTTGAGATTATGATGTAGTCAAACAAGATTTATTGTTAATGTTTTATTATTGTTGGTAGTAAATGTGGTTAAAGCTATATTTGTGGTCACTGTGGAAAATAAATGTTGTTGCTTAACAACATTGTAGTTTAATTAGCTTGTTAAATAGTTTGCTTGCTGAGATTTTTATCTCACTCTTGCTTTTCCCCCTCTCCAGGTGATTCTCGAGTATGCATAGGAAGGGTAGAGCGGCACATCACTGTCACACATCATATCATGATTAATGTTGTAATAGTTGTGTAGTCTTAATAATGGATTTATTTCCCTTATTGATGTTTGTTTCAAAGTTATAATGCTAGACAGTAGTTCATTTTAATTGGTTAAATTTTTTAGCAGTTGTTCTTTAATTAATAGTGTTCCAATACCTTGTTTTAGTATGCTTCCGCTTAGCTTATCATGATTTAGAAATTGTTGTCAGTTTATGTTATCTTGTAAACTGGCTAGCTGCAGAGTGATTTGGTGGCATCTCAGAGTAATGTGGGTCCTAGGGTGTTACAGTTGGTATCAGAGCGGGCGTTAGGTCCGTGGTAATTAAATTATTAAATTGACACACTGGTGCACAATAGGATGGGATGGGTCAAGCATTGCATTTATACTTTTAACATGTTGTATTGATGATTTATGTTATGATATGATCTTGCATGATTATGATTTGCTTCTATGATTGCTATGAGTGAGGATAGTCGTTGACAAGAGATACATGTTGTAGTTGTTGTCTTGGGTGTCGATTATTTATACTACCGTTCGTGGTATGGGGTTAGTGATGCAGTTACCTCGAGTAACTTAGTTGCAAATGTCGTGGGTAAGTTTCTTAGAAAAGTTGTTATCTTTCTTGTGTTGATTTTGGCCAATTCTTGGCCTATTGCGGTTAACGATATTTCTCTTGGGTTAGTGGTTTATTGCAGTGGTTGGGTGCCAAAAGGCCTCCAATCGTTTTGAGGCAATTGTTGTTTTCTTTTAATTGGTGAGATTGGTTTTCATGTTGTTTCCATCTTTCCTACTAGAAAATATGACTCATTTATTCGCTTGATATTTTGGAAAAAAACAAAGCTTTATGTTGGAAGTTTGTTATTTGCGAAGCCTTGGCTTTATGCATTTCTTTTTAGTTACTTCGACTATTGAAGATTGATTCATTTCTTTGCTAAAAGGAAGTGTTAAAACCCTTTGTGATGTTTTGTTGTGTCTAAGTAGGAGGTGACAATCATATAAATAATTGATAAGGTATGAATTATCAAGCTGAGATGTTGGTGTGGTGCATAATTAATCTCTACTGACGTCCTTGAAAGTGTAGTTGATTAATATGATGTTGATCTGTTGTAGTTTCTTGAAGAAATATGATTAAGAATTTGTCTATACATGTTTAGAACTCATGTAGTTATTGAGGAATATAAAAAATGGTCTGATTATTGTGGTTGTTTAAATTTCCAACTTATGGGTAGATTGGATTATGTGGTCTTAAGTAATTAATCTAACCATTTGGGATGGTTAAGTAAGGAGATGTTGGAATATTGTCTTAGTAACATCAACCTTTAATATGTCATCTCTTTACATACTTGATGGGCATATACAACTGCTAAATTAATTTAACTTTTGCCATGCTAAAATGTTGAAATATGTATAAAGAAATAGATAAAGATTGATGTATTGACTTGTGGAATCTTATCTTATTAAGCTAGTATTATGGATGTTTAAAGTTATTTTGTTCTAATTTTTGAACATAAGATGGAATATTGAATCTATGCTCATCATTGTTTTTATGATTGCAAAACAGAGATAGGATCATGAATGCTGCTATGACAAAAATAATAATCAATTATTGCCAGTAATGACTAGAGTGCAATCAATTTGTGCTAAATTAGAGTTGAGCATCAATAAGAGGTGAATGTATGAAATCTAATAAGAGATTTATACTAGCATGTTTGCGAAGTTGTCATGTTCAATATCAACCTGTTAAAGAGTTTGTTTTCAATATTGTGGCTTGTGCTTTAGGTTTTTCCTAAGTTAAGTAGTTGGAAACTTATTTAGATAATAAGAACATGATGAAGTGATATATGGTGTTCCTTTTGGAAGATATGAAGTAGTAAGAGGATATCAGATTCTTGCAAAGAATGCTTTATCTTGTTGACAATACAATTGATAGTGCATAGTTGTGATTATGGTGTTGAATGTTCTAAATAAAGGAATTTGTTAGTTCCATGATACTATTTAGATTAAAGGATTTGAGATTTGCGGTTGGGATCTTTTTGGACTTTATGATTTATTTGGTAGCCGAAATTATTTGAGTAAAGTGGCGTGATGAATGCTTTTATTGGTTTTAAGCTAAACCTGGTGTTGTGGACTTCAAGCCTCTTTTGTTGGATTTGGCGGGATGCTGAAATCAAAGAAAATTGTTTCTTGTTAAAAGAAAGAGTTGTACTAGAAGTATTTGAGGTTTAGGTGATCTCATCTTGTGTTTTTCCAACCTCATTGCTATTTATTTTTCTGTTGGTCTTTTGGATGTTGTGAATGATGGTGGATTTCTGTGTACAGGGATTTATCTCTTCTTACCTCTTCTTCTAAGAAAGGGTAACCGATTTGTATTGCGAAGCCTTGTGTTGCGTGATGGCAACTGGTTAGTGGTGATCTAGTAGATGTTTTTGTGGAAGTCTTAAATATCACGATGTTTGAGATGCATTGGGTGATATATGGGTCTCGTGGAGTAATCCTTAGGAAGAATTTGATTTAAATAGAATGTTTGTCTTGAAGCCAAATAATTATTGATGTTAAGAATTGAGTGTATATTAGTTGTGGAATAGTAGGGTTTTCACCTGAGGTTTCCCTATCTTATATGGGAAGTTTGTTGTAGGATCTTGAAAGCTGAATCTGGGCTTCACCTTTTGTTATGCTAGAACCTTGGAGGTCTAGTGTCTCTATGTAGGAATAGTGGAACATAGTGGATACCAAATAGAGTGATGATTGTGGATAGCATCCTCGAGGTGCTACTAATGATTATGTGTGAGTGTGACAAGAATTTTGGGTCGTTATCCTTAAGGGATTGAGGCTCATTAGGAATTATTTCTCAACATAATTCCGTTGATCGAGGTCTTGGCTGGAGTATGTTTTTTGGGAGCAGTGAGTCTCTCTACAAGAGTGTAGATGATGTACTCAGTTTGGGCTTATTGTTGAGGTAGCCAACTTGAGTTAAATGAGAGGGTGTGTTGGGCGATGGGTTGAAAATACTTTGCTCAAGAAAGTTAAAATTTTGAAAGGGAATAGATTGGGAAATTAATGGTATCTCGAGTAGTAAAATGCTCGCTTGATTCTTGTTTATGCTGTGTGTTTTGGCAGAGGTCATATGCAAATTTAGTTGTTTATTGTTGAGGCGTAGTCTTTTCCAGTTGGGAAAAGAAAATGATTGTTTTGGACTTTCGAGTGATTTTCACTCTTGGCTTATGTGGTGTGGTTTCTTCAATTGTCTACTTGGAGAGTGAAAAATATTTTGTGGTGAATCCTTTGAATTAGATCGTGGTCCTTTGAAGGAAAGCTGGTTAATGGTATGTTGCTTGAGAATCTGTAAAAGATAATATTTGTGCTTCGAGTAGAATGATGTGAGTGGAATTTGCGGTCAAATTCTTTTGAAGGGGTAAAATGTATTATCCCGATTATATTTAATAAGAGGTTTAATAGTTGTGGCGGGGAATCCTGGTGAGAACGGCAGGACCTGTTGGTCGCTCAGAGCCGACCGAAGAGCTGCGGGTGCTCGGCGTCGATCAGCGTGTATCGTGGACTCGTCGGAGCTGGCCACCAGGTATGTGAAGGCCCTCTAGATGAATCAGTACGAGCGGGAGGTGACGTCGGAGCTTGAAGTTCAAATGTAGAAGAAGAACCCGAGTTCTTCGAGGCGGGTGAGAACCCGTAGTTGTTATTCCCTTGGGATATTCCATCCTTGGGATGCTCTATCCTTTGATTGTTCTTTCCTTGATTGTTTTTTGTCTCGTGGGTTGAGGAGTTAGATTCGAGTATGAATCCTTTTTAGGTGGGGAGAATGTAATATCCTGAACGTCGTTTCGGCGTCGTTTTTTTAAATTAATCGCGGAGTCGCCCGGATTTTTGGTAAATTACGGGAGGTGAAAATAAATTATTTGAAATAGTCTAAAATAATAAAAAGAGAATTAAAATAATTAATTTAAAGATTTTGGCTGTCCGGAGGGGTAGACCAGCCACTTTGGGCCAGCCAGCCCAAACGGGGACCCGTACCCCCTCCCAAACCCTAGCATCCCCTTTATAAACCCCTTGAGAGCCCTCCCTCCCCCTTTTCCCACCCCAAGCCGCCACCCCCCACCCTCCTTGCGCCCTCTCCCTCCCCTTTGGTGCTGCCCTTGTGCAAGGAGAAGAAGAGAGAAGGAGAAGGAGAGGAAGGGAAGGAGGAGAAGAAAAGGAAGAAGAGGGGTGATCCCAAATCCCTAGGTAATTCTTCCTCATCCCAATCCCTCTGATTTCTGCTATTTTAGGGTTCTTAGCCCAAGATTTTTGGTGGGAATTAGGATTTAGAACCCCCGATTAGAGAATCCCTGCTGTTTGCCTGTAGATTGATTTGCGCAGTGTTGCTGTTCGTGCTGTTTAGACCCTAAAGATGATTTTTCCCGAGGGTCTCCCCAAAAGAAAAAACATAGAGGACGACGATATGCATCTACTGTATTTGTTTCAGATTTTTGGCCGCGTAATTTAGTCGTACTAGGGTCTGGAATCTCGCTGTCCGTCAGGGTTACAAACAGGGACAGACCTCTGTTCAGATGGGAATTAGGGGTAGAAGATGATTTTTAAATTTTTGGTCATAATTGAGAAAAAGGTAGGGAATTCAGTAATCTAGCGTCTATAAAAGAACCAGAATTTTTAGAGCCTTGATCTGTTCTGGGGACACGTTACAAGTCAGCTGTCCAGACTTTCAGAACAGAGGACGTCCTCTGTTTTGTGCATTAGATATCACCTTGTTAATGACAAGATAAAAATAAATAATCTACAGGAAAAGTGAAGCTAATCAAGTGAGGAAACCAGAAATATATCATTCTCTATAAAATGATTAGTAACCTTAAAGATACAAAAAAATTAAGCATGGCTGCTGCAGCAGACCGAGGGTAGAACCGTTGAGCGGAGAGTGTTGATGTGGGATTTCGGGTCTAAGTATCGCCTTTACTTCTTAAGTCATGTTTTTCATTGCTGTGGAATTGTGCTGAGAAGTACTCTTGAACAGGTGGTTTTGCTCTTGGTTGCACGTGATTGCTTCGCTCCAACGGTAGAGGCAAGTAAACGTAGCGGTTGTGCTACAGTTTAACTCGTTAATCACTCTACCTACACATTAAGTATTTCTCTTAATTTGAGTTGCCATGCGATTATTACATGCTTTCTTAATGTGGTTCATGTGGAAGTATTTTAAGAATTCAATAATTTATGATCTTGATGGTTAATAGTGGGTATGTGGAATTGTTCTGGGTGAAACAAGTGTAGTTGTGGGGTAGTAATCTTTATGAATATATTGTGGCCTAACTGGTAGTATCCTTAGTGAATATTTGTGGTTGTGGTGGTAGTATTCTTGATAAATAAATTATGGTCTATGTGGTATAACTCCCTATAGATCGATTGATTATGATTTTGGTGAACTGAATGTGGGTCATGTGGTAACGATCTTATGAAGCATTGGCATTGTGTTTAATGAGATACATGTGGATATTGAGGAAGTATTCATGATGATTATGTTGCTAATCTTCGTGGTTAGATTCTTGTGGTTTATGATTATCATATCATTCATAACATGTTATGTCTTTTGCATTGTGGATATCGCCGTTTATAGCCGCGACCGTACCGGTACAGCATCGTACATTGCCGTAGAACGATGCACACTCTTACCTTGTTGAGTAAGGGTGAAGTGGAGCATGAGCATTCATATGCATTGCATTGTGGGAAGATCATATGCATTTTTATGCAATGTATTGTGGTGAAATTATTTTGCAAATAAAAGCAACTTCATAGTTGTGATATGGATTTGGCTCATGAGAGTCACTTGCGGTATGAGGAATGTGGTTGTGGTCATGAAATGAGGTTCATCTCTTTTGGTATGGTAGGGGTTGAAATTATGGCATGAGATTCCTTTCTCTTGTGGAAACTGTTGATGGCAGTTATGGATGTGAGAAATAATAAAGATAGAGATGTAAAACTGTTAATGCGTTCCTGTCCTTGGCAGTGATAGTTAGTTGAGATTATGATGTAGTCAAACAAGATTTATTGTTAATGTTTTATTATTGTTGGTAGTAAATATGGTTAAAGCTATATTTGTGGTCACTGTGGAAAATAAATGTTGTTACTTAACAACATTGTAGTTTAATTAGCTTGTTAAATAGTTTGCTTGCTGAGATTTTTATCTCACTCTTGCTTTTCCCCTCTCCAGGTGATTCTCGAGTATGCATGGGAAGGGTAGAGCGGCATATCACTGTCACACATCATATCATGATTAATGTTGTAATAGTTGTGTAGTCTTAATAATGGATTTATTTCCCTTATTGATGTTTGTTTCAAAGTGATAATGCTAGACAGTAGTTCATTTTAATTGGTTAAATTTTTTAGCAGTTGTTCTTTAATTAATAGTGTTCCAATACCTTGTTTTAGTATGCTTCCGCTTAGCTTATCATGATTTAGAAATTGTTGTCAGTTTATGTTATCTTGTAAACTGGCTAGCTGCAGAGGTTTGGTGGCATCTCAGGGTAATGTGGGTCCTAGAGTGTTACAGGTTTTGTGCGTACAATGCAGTTATTAGCAATACCAACCAAGCACAAAGACTTAGTCGCTCTCCCAATATTGAGCCTGTCGCTGCCGCCGTCCCCTGAGCCCGTCGCTGTCCGCCTCCGGTCCCCGAGCTCTTCGTCGGCCACCTCCGTCCCCTCGAGGTCGTCGCCGTCCCCTGAGCCCGTCGCCGGCCACCTTCGTCGAGCTCCCGAGCCCGTCGCCATCCCCTGAACCCGTCGCCCTCCTCCTCCCTCGGGCCCGTCGCCGACCGCCTCCGTCCCCCTTGCCGCTTCTTCCCTCGGAGCCGTGGAAGTAAGAGCTCGCCACCGCCCTTGTCCTCCCTCCTCTTTTGGTTTGTATTGTTATAATGTAGAAGTTGTATGAGATTTAACCTGGTTCATTCAGATGATGGTGTATTTTTTTACTGAAGTTTCCAGAATGCTTTTGCCATTTTAGAAATTTGTAAAGATTTGCTCTGTGTATTATGCTATGACAGTAGCTATAATTTGTAAAGAAATTTCAGAAATTTTATTATGCTATGACAGTAGCTATAATTTGTAAAGAAATTTTAGAAATTTGTGTACAAATAGAAAGAAGTAACGAACAAATAAATACATTTGAAGTGTTAAAATCAGGAGTAGCATGGTATGTATATGTATATATATGTTACTAATGAACATATATATGTATATGTATACTTGAACATATGTATACATATATTGTTGTTGTTTCATAAGCAAAAGTTTATATATATATATATATATATATATATATATATATATATATATATATATATATATATATATATATATATATATATATATATATTCTTGCATATATATGTATATGTATACTTGAATATATGTATACATATATATTTATTATCAATGTGTGGTTGTGGACCGAGATAGCAGCTATAGCTAGAGATATACCATAGATGCTACCAATTTGTGGTTCTTCGAACATAGCGACTATATATGTACTTTTCATATTGATATATATATATATACATAATATGTACTTTTCATATTGATATATATATATATATATATATATATATATATATATATATATATATATATATATATGCTACATTAATTGTGCTTACTTTTCATATATGAGAAGGCCAACATGTCATCTGCGCATTCTTCAACATCATTGGCGGATGCGTCTACTCCAAAATCAACACGCAAAGGAAGAGAACTATCGAAAAAGCCTGAGGGCCGATTTACCATCACAGAGGTCGATAGATCTGGGACCCCTCTCCTTCCTCGCCGAGCAACGTCCGCATTTCGAAGAACAATCGGAATAGTTGCACGACAATGAATTGAGATCACATTCGATTCGTGGAAGGCCGTGAGTGAGCTGTTGACCGAGATTTTTGCTTCGTTCGAGATCCCAGAAGAATACCATGACTCCGTGCAACGACATGCGTTGGCAGTGGCGTGCAAAGCATGGAAGAAATTCAAGAGCGTGCTTGTCAAGGACTATGGGGAGATGGATCTAACGCCTTTGACAAGTACCCATTCCTGGAACCACAATGGAACGAGTTTAAGGTGATGAAGACGACTAAAGCTTTCAGAAGTGCAAGTGCGGCGCACAAGGCCCTTCAGGGAAAAAAATACACATTCCCACTGACTCGGCACAGCTGGGTATGCGGGTAAAATCCCGCAATGGAGGCAGGAGGACGAACAGGCAATCCTGCGGAACACCGCCCTGCCATTTGCCACGATCCCGGATGAGCGTGCTCGAAATTGGATTAGAGCGAGGTCATCTACCACGCCGTCGGGGGACATCTCCTTCCGAAACCCTACAGACCAGGAAGTGTCCCACCGCCTGGTAAGAAATCGAATTACGTAGCTTGAAATTACTCCAAAACTTCCCTGAAAACTAAATGATATGTCGGGCTCTTGCAGGATACACTGAGTGTCGAATCTTCCCAAGGATCATTCCAGTCAATTAGGGAGAAAGGTATACTCTCCGTAGCATTGAGAAACAAGGAGCACCCGGGTCGTACGAAAGTCCTTGGGTTTTATGTTCCTTGGAAACAAGGTTTCTCAGATAACTCCGAATTGTATCGGAGTAGGAAGAGAAACAAAGCCGAGCGTGACGCACGACTACGAGAGAAGATCAAGGCATCTCTTAGAGAGGAGCTTGCTGATTACGTTAGAGATTTCCTACGTCAAAGTAGCTGCGCGTCCAATTCTACGACGGAAAGCGAGGGCAGATTTCCTATGGACGACATCTTGGAAGCTACGAAGTGCAAGTTCCAAGTGAGATATGCCTCAGTTGCCTTGTGCGCTGCTTGGGGCCTAGCATATCCATCCGGTAAAGGGGCAATGGTGCACCATGCACCTTTAGCTCTAGTCTTCGAAAAAGTGACTGTGGATGGTGTGCATGCCAATTTCGATGTCGTCCCGCTACCGAAGCCCCCCAACGACGAGATCGTGACTTTAGGGCAAGCCATTGGAACCTTCATCCAGTGGCCCAAAAGAGACATCTGCCTGTAGGCTTCTTCACCGGTGGCAAGTCCACAAGGACAATACGAACCAGAGCAACTTGCACTGGTGCCATCTCCACAAGGTCTATCTCCACCACCGCTACCTGCACCGGTGATGAGTCCACGGGAGCTATTCCCAGTGCAACAACTTCCACCGGTGCTACCTTTACAGTCGACCTACAACCGAGGTAGCAAGGACAGCCGAGGCAGCAAGGGCAAAGCAAAGAAGACCGATGATGATATCCCGTACCTGCCATTGGCCCAAAAATTCATGCTTGGTGAGCCGATGATCGACCCGGTGAAGCGCCTCCCATTCATACCAATTAGTTGCAACCAATTACACATTTGGTATATGGAATAATCCAATAAGCCAGAGGGAGAACGACGCTCAGGTATCACTGTCAAATTCAGGCTGCATCATTTCCAACACGAATTTCAAGATGGTGTCTTCGTGGTGACCTTCGAGGATTTATTTGATCTTTTCACGCTCAACGCTCTCGACGCCTCACTCGTTCGATGCTGCACGCTATAAGTGTGTACAATCACAGTCTCCATTTATGTCATATCGATAAGGAATATGTACTTATGCTCTGCTGGTTTACCGCGTTAAGGAATATGTACTTATGCTCTACAATCAGGAGTTTCATTGGATTTTAATAGTAATTGTATCAAAATAGAACAAGGCAATATACCTTGATTCCCTAAATAAGAATAAAACCGACTACACAGTTGTCGGCAAAGTAATCGATAGGTAAGTACATTTTCTCCATACATACCTATATTGTACTCTTTCTTTCCTTCCGAATGACTAAGGTCAACTTTTTCGAATCACGTAGGGCATTCGCGACATACGTTTAAATGGCAAAGCTCTCGACGCAAGGGGCCAAAGCCCTGACACATGATCGAAACTTTAAAGTATTCGCTAGTACATATTAATTAATCCTATGCAACAGTTGGTAGTGATGCCTCTTGAATTAACACATTTTATTTTTTCAGTGCCACCAGCAACAGCCGGGCAACACGTGTGGATTCTATGTTTGCCACCATATGAGACTACTTCTCAATTCCTCGAGGATCACCAATCCCAATTCTAAGGTTTGTTAATATTCCCATAATTACTTCATACATTGATATTCTATCGACAGGCTGCGTTCATCCCGAAAACTACAATGAAACAAGCCAACCTTGAAGGAATTTTAGGAGAGTGCGCGTACTTTTTGGTGGCTTAAGTCCTAAATTCAAAGGGAGAGTTCCACAACGTACAATAATTTTTTTTATTGCTCTTATCACTCCGGAATCGAGGTCTCACGAAAGAAATAGATCCATAATCAACGACTTGTCAGGCTGCACAAGCAATACGTGGATGGCAATCATGCACCATCCAAGTATTGTTTGTGCAGTCTGACAAGTTCGTTGATTATGAATCTGTTCCTTTCGCGAGACCTCGATTCCGGAGAGATAGAGCAACAAAAAATGCAATGTTACCATCTAAGTGCAAATACAATGTAGATCTTTTGTAATTGTGTATTTGTTAATGGATATTTTACTTCATTTCAATTAATTGATTTGCGAAATGGATGTTTTATGTTTGTGAAATGAATTGAGATGTGAATTGGATGTTATATATTTCTGAAATGAATTGAGATGTGAATTGTCTGTATACATTTACATGTTGATCTGCTTGTTTCAGAGAGCATGGCTAGCATTTCCTGAGCTAGCCAATAAACAGAAATAGATTTAGGGTAGGAAAGAATATCACAGATAGTTTGTAACTAAAAACCGTCTGTGATAGCTACCATCGCAGACGGTTTGTAAGAAAAAATCGTCTGTGATATTCCTACATCACAGACGGTTTTTTCTTACAAACCGTCTGCGATGGTAGCTATCATAGATGGTTTTAGTTAGAAACCGTCTGTGATATTTACTCTACAGACGGTTTGAAAATCGTCTGTCATAACCTTCGATTATCACTGACCCATAAATTCAGACGGTTCAGAAAACCGTCTATGATGATGTTTTTGAACCGTCTGTGATGATGGTTTCTGTGTAGTGAGATGCTCTGTAGGACGAGATGGTGATGACTCTATGTCATCTTGAGATGTATTTCCCTCCTTCGTTTTTTGATATCATGGTCCATCTTATTGTTCATGTATTCCTACGTAGTATGTACCCATTTGAGAGGTTCATAAAAATTCTCAAGTCCTATGTATGGAATCGATCTCGGCTGGAGGGCTGTATCGTCGAAGGTTATGCAAGTGAAGTGGTTTTTGAATTTTGTGTTGATTATATGGCTCAGATTGAGCATCGGCTAGAGGCTCAAAGGTATTGGAATTATCAAAAAGAAAGCAATCACTCCAGATATGGACGCGTATGCTAAAGCTCATTTCACGGTCATGCAACATATGACTGAAATGGCCCCTTATGTCGACCAACACCAGGATGTGCTTCGGCAACAGAATCCAGAGTGGCGGATGTTTAGATCATGAGACAACACAACAGTCAGTTCAACCAATGGTTAAAGAAGCAAATCGCTAGGAGCTCGTCAAGTGAGATGCTGACATGGTTGGCAAAAGGGCCAACATTTACAGTTGTGACATAGCAAGGATATGACATAAATGGGTACATATTTTATACACAGACTCAGAATGTAAAGATCACTAACCAGAACAGCGGTGTCTATATAGATACGTTCAGTATCGATGGGTTGAGAAACTCGTACTATGGGTTCATAGAAGATATTTGGGAGCTCGACTACGTGGTTTTCAAGATCTTATTTCGGTGCCGTTGGGTGCATCCCCCACAAGTGAAGGTTGACAAGTACGGTGTCATTACCGTGGACCTCCAATGTGTTGGATATAAAGACGAACCACTCGTACTCGCTAACCAAGTTGTTCAAGTTTTCTATGTAACCAATCAGGCAAATAAGAAACGTCATGTAGTTCTTCATGGAAAAATAAGAATTATCGGAGTAGAGAATGTAGTGGACGAGAAAGAATACAATCAATTTAACGAGTTACCACCTTTTGGAAGTGGCATAAGGGTCGACGACGAATAACGTGACGAAACTAGTTAGATACGCATTGATCATCATGAAGGGCTAATTTTTAAAGAAAATAAGTAAGTGCAATGAGAATGTGTGATATATATGTGTGAATTTGCATTTATGTGTAACAATGCGTATGTGTGATGTATATGTGAATTTGCATATATATATATATACATATATATATATATATATATATGTATGTGTGTGTGTGTGTGTGTGTGTGTGTGTGTGTGTGTGTGTATATGTGAAAATGTGTGATATATAGGTGAATTTTCATTTATGTATATAAGAATGAGTCATACATATGTGATTTTATATTTATGTGTATTTATCTTCGTTGGAGTGTTGTAAAGAAACACAGTCAATCTGTGAGGTCTTATTACACAATATCTGCTGGTTGGTGTATGTATTAACTCTAGTAGGGCAAAACAGCAAGGGGGGCTTATTACAAACGATTCTATTTCAGAACTGTCTGTGATAATAAATATCGCAAACGGTTCAAAATTAGAACCGTCTATAATAAGCCTTTTATATATATATATCCTCCAACTAGGGTTTTGCACGTATGAGTTATTAGCTACCAACCAGCAGAGAGAGCACAAAGTATCGCTGCTCTCATGAGCCCGTCGTCGCCTTCGTTCTTCGAGCCTGGCGCCCTCCTCCACCCCCTAGTCCAGCACCCTCCTCCTCCCCCGAGCTCGTCGCCAACTACCCTGAGCCCGGCGTCACCTCCCTCGACTCCAGCGCCCCTCCTCCCCCGCGAGCACAGCACCCTCCTCCCCCTACTCCAACGCGCTCCTCCTCCCCCTCGCCCCTCTCATGTGAAATCTCCTTAAGCCTAGCGTGATTTGCCATAGCTCGGTTCATCTGGATGATTTCGGGTATCACCTGCACTGTGAGTTCTCGGTGTATGTACTTTGCAGTTTGTGGATTGTTTCATATATGTGAATTGCAAAGTGATGCTATGGTGGGCTAACTGCTCAATGAAGATAATTGTCTTATGTTGAAATTGAATGATTAACATTGAGCTCTAAATATTGTTACTACTATCTTTTCTCACTGATTGTGACTACTTACTTTCGTATATATATATACTCTTTTGGTGATCATTGTTATTCACATGGCCTAGCTGATTCACATGTTATATACTTATTCATATTTGCTAGCTGATTCAGCTTGAGAATGATTTGGTAAATTGTGGTTCGTTAACCTAATAGAATTTCAAGTCATTAGGTTGAATTCTTGTCAAATTTGCTATTCACCTTGTGATCCCTGTTTAATTGACCGAAAGTATATTTTCTGAGATTTAGATTGATATTTAGAGCTCAAAGTTTCAATCTTCTTTTGGCATATTCAATTCGTGAAGAGTATAAGACAATAGTAGCAGGACGGCCAAGTTTGAACTTATGTAACCCTACAATCTGAGAGCACTAATCACAAATTAATCAATTTTGAGCTTTATGATAACTATGATGACTTTCTTGGTCTATTTGATGGGCATATGCTTATATGGAATTGGCTTAAAAAGTGTTCATGCTTATGTAATAGCTAAGCCTTTTATATGTCTTTTGTACCATGCTTATGTAAAGGTGTTCTTGGTGTATTATTGATTATATTGGAATTAAATGTACGTGTATGCTTATACCGCACTATTTACGTATATGCTTATATCGCACTATTTACATATATGCTTATACCACATTATTTACGTATATGCTATGTTGTGCTTACTTTTCATATATGAGAAGGCCAACATGTCATCCGCGCATTCTTCAACATCGTCGCCGGATGCGTCGGCTGGAAAATCCAAACGCTAAGGAAGAGGATTATCGAAAAAGCTGGAGGACCAATTTACCATCATGGAGGTTAAGGGATCTGGGACCCCTCTCCTTTCTCGCCGAGCAGCATGCGTATTTCGAAAAATGGTCGGAATAGTTGCACGAGAACGAATTGAGATCATGTTCGATTCGTGGAAGATCGTGACTGAGACTCGGAAACGTGAGCTACTGAGAAAATTTTTGCATCGTTCGAAATCCCAGAAGAACACCACAACTCCGTGCAACAACATGCCTTGTTAGCGGCGTGCAAAGCATGGAAGAACTTCAAGAGCCTGCTTGTCAAATAGTATGTGGAGAAGGATCTAACGCCCTTTCATAAGTACCCATTCCTGGAACCACAATGGGAAGAGTTTAAGGTGATGAAAATGACCGAACATTTTTGAAGTGCAAGTGTGGCGCACAAGGCTCTCCAGGTTAAAAACACACACCCTCACAAACTCGGCACAGCTGAGTATGCGGGTAAAATCTCGCAGTGGAGGAAGGAGGACAAGCAGGCAATCCTGCAGGATACCGCCCTGCCATTTGGCACGATTCCGGATGAGTGCACTCGAAATTAGATTAGAGCGAGGTCATCTACCATGTCGACAGGGGACATCTCCTTCCAAAACCCTGCAGACGAGGAAGTGTCCCACCGTGTGGTAAGATATCGAACTACGTAGCTTGTAATTACTCCATAACTTCGTAGGAAGTGAAATGACATGTCGGGCTCTTGCAGGAAGCGTTGAGCATAGAATCTTCCCAAGGATCATTCCAGGCAAGTAGGGAGAGAGATATACTCTCCGCGGCCCTAGGAAACAAGGAGCACCTGGGTCGTATGAGAGGCCTTGGTCTTTACGTTCCATGGAAACATGGTTTCACTGAAGACTCCGAATTGTATCAGAATAGGAAGAGAGCCAAAGCCGAGTGTGAGGCATGGCTACGAGAGAAGATTAAGGCATCTCTTAGAGAGGAGCTCGCTGATTATGTTAGAGATGAGATGTGAAGATATATAGAAAATCAGCAGGCTGTCGTCGCCTCTCCTGTGCTAGCCAGCCCCCCAACGTCAGAGTAGTTGTGCGTCCAATCCTACCACGGAAAGTGAGCCCAGATTTCCTGTGGACGACATCCTGGTAATAATTATTATCTTTGGAATGCTCAATCCGTTGATAAGCCTATTGTACCGTTATGTAGGTGGTTATGAAGTGCAAGTTCTAAGTGAGATATGCCTCTGTTGCCCTGTGCGCTGCTTGCGGCCAGGCATATCCGTCCAATTGCGGGGCCAGAGTGCATGGTGCACCTTTAGCGTCAGGTTTCAAAAAAGTGAATGTGGACGGTGTTCATGCCAATTTTGAGGTCGTCGCGCTACAAAAGCCCCCTAACAATGAGATCATGACTCTAGGGCAAGCCATTAGAATATTCATCCAGTGGTCCAAAAGTGACATCCGCTTGGAGGCTTCTTCACCGGTGCCAGGTCCACAAGGGCAATCTGAATCAGAGCTACTTGCACCGGTGCCATGTCCTCGAGGGCTATCTGCACCACCGCTACCTGCATTGGTGCCATGTTCACAGGAGCTATCTGCACCAGCGCTACCTGCACTGATGCCATGTCCACGGGTGCTATCCCAGTGAAGAAACTTGTACCGGTGGTACCTTTACAGTCGATAACCATGAAGTCGACCTACAATCGAGGCAGTACGGGCAAATCAAAGAAGACCGATGATGATATCCTCTACCTGCCATTGGCCCGTAAATTCATGCTGGGCGAGCTGATGATCGTCCCAACAGAGCGCCTACCAACCCTAAGACTTAATTTCTAGAGATTATATGTAATGCCCTCAACGTCTTTACGGCGTCCCTAGGAATGTTTAGAGGAATCGCCGAGATTCTCGGTTTTTCGGTGAATCGCGGGAGGCGGGAATAAAATTACAGAATTGTCCAAAATTAAAAAATAAATTAAATAATTAAAATTGAGAGTTTTGGGCTGTTCGGGGGGGTGGGCCAACCACTTTGGGCCATACAGCCCAAAGGGGGTTGCACCCCCCTAAACCTTAGCCTAAAAACCCCCTTGGCCGCACCCCTCCCCCCTTTTCCCTCTTGGCCGCCACCCCCTCTCCCCCCTTGCGCCTCCACTCCCTCCATGGCCTGCTGCCCTACTGTTTGCTGCAAAGGAGAGACCAAAGAAGAGAAGAGAGAAGAGAAGAAAGAGAAGGGAGAAGGAGGGGAGAAAACAGAAAGAGGAAGGGTAAAGAAGGGGTGATCTTGAGAGATCACCAAGGTAATTTTCTTCACCTCAATTCTCTCTATTTTAGATGTAATTAGGATTCATGGCATGAGATTAATAGGGTTCTAGTGGGGCAATTAGCCGATTAGCGTTATTCTGCTGTCTACGCGTGAGTTGATTCGTGCAGCGCGACTGTTCGTCTAGATTAAAGCATCAAGATGATTTTTCCTGTGGATCTAGCCAACATGAAAGTTGTAGAGAACGTCGAAACCTATCTTTTGCAATTGTTTTAGATTTTTTGGCTGTGGGGTTTGCTGTTCGGGTGTAGTTTCAGAGAGGTACATGAATTTTATAATTTTGACCACAATAACAAAAATTGTAGGAAATCTTGTAAACTGGCTTCTGTAAGAAAATCACGACTTTTAAATCACTATACAGAAGGTGGGATTCGTTACAAGATTGCTTGCTAGATCGCCGAAGTAGAGTCTGTCCTCTGTTTTTCGCGATATTTTACACCCTTTGAGCAGCAAATTAAAAATAAGATACAAAAAAACAAGCAGTGCTGCTGCAGTGGGCTGGGCGTAGGATCGTCGAGCGGAGAGGGTATTGTCGGGTTTGGGGCATAGCGGTATTTTTTATTTTTTCTTAAGAGGTGGACACCTTGCTGTAATTCTGTGCTGAGAGGTGGTTTTTGAACAGGTGGTTTCACTCCTGACCGTGTTTGAAGTGCGTCGCTTCTTTGGTAGAGGCAAATAAACGTAGCGGATATGCTACCGTTTAACTCGTTAATCAGACTACATTCATATTAGATAGTTCTCTTAATCTGAGATGCTATGCCGTTGTTACATGCTTCTTTAATGTGGTCTATGTGGTAGCATTTTATGAATCAATTGTTTATGCTCTTGATGGATTAATTGTGGTTATATGGTATTGTTCTGGATGAAACCAATATGGTTGTGGGGTAGTATTCTTTACAAGGATATTGTGGTCTATGTAGTAGTATTCTTAATGAATATATTGTGGTCCAAGTGATAGTGTGAAGGCATCATTCACCCCCCTCTGTTGCCATTCCGATCCTTCAATTGGTATCAAAGCCGGTTAGTTCTCGTCTGTAGATCTTAACCGGTCTGCGAGCCATGGCGACAGACAGGTATTCCACCAAGCCTCCTATCTTCGATGGGGTCGATTATCCCTTTTGGAAGAGTAGGATAGAGTCTTACATACAAGCTCTAGGCTATGCGATTTGGCAAAAAGTAAAGACTCGTTTTGTTGTTCCTGCCGATGATAATATCACCGTTAATAACATGCCTGATGTTGAGGCAAATGCCAAGCCAAGGAACATCATAATTCAGGGTCTGAGCCGGAACGAGTTCGATCGCATTTCTCATCACTCGTCGGCCTACGACATCTGGGTGACTCTCGATGCATACCATGAGGGCACTACCCAGATTAAGACCGTACGACAGGACCAGTTCAAGCGAGATTACAACAAGTTTGAAATGCTCGCTGGTGAGTCCTTGGATGAGTGTTTTACGAGATTTCACAAGATTCTGAGCAACCTCCGAGCCGTCGGTCTCACATACTCCAACTCGGACAACGCTTGTCAGATGCTCTCGGCCTTGGATTTGTGAGTTTGGGAGACGAAGGTGACCACCATCAAGGACACCACTGACCTGTCAACATTGACTCTTGATGCATTGTACTCACGCCTCAAGACTCACGAGATTGACATTGTCTCTCGCAAGTCGAAGTCTCAGTCGATGGCTTTGGTTACCGATCCCAGTCCTACTTCTGGTGTTTTCTCGGATAGTGCTAATGGTTTTTCCCTAACTGCTCTCTGTGAAGTAACCGATGATCAATAAGAGCAGCTACCAGAGGACCAGCTAGCTCTTTTAGCCAGAAAGTTTTTGCATGCCTACAAGAGAGTAAGGGATAGAAAAAGGAGTAGGCCGATAATTTGTTTCGAGTGTGGTGACCCCAACCATATTTGGGTAAATTGCCGCAAGCTTGAGAAGGGCAAGAACGACTACAGCGGTGTGAGCAAGAACGACTACATCAACAAGAACCGCAACAAGAAGCCCCCAGCTCACGCTCAAGGCAAGAAGAAGTTTCGCAACTTTGGCAAAGCCAAGAAGCACTTCCACCGCGTCCTCACCGCCTTCGATGACATCGACTTCAGCGACGTAGAGGGGTGGAGCGACAACGACGACAAGGATGATCAAGATCCCAAGGATGGCAACGACTTTATCGGCATGTGCTTCATGGCCAATGAGACCGATGTCAGCGATAGCGAGCTCTACAGCGACTCCGATGAGGTAGGTCCCTCCAACGATCAGCTCAATGATGCTTTTCTTAAGCTAGGAAAATTTTATGCTAGATCTAGAGCTAGAGTTGTAGATCTTGAGAAGGAAGTAGAGAGATTGTCACGAGAGCTTACTTCACTTATATCTGCTCCCTCTCGTGACGAATGTGATGTATGTTCTTCTTTGCTTGGAGATATGGAGAAGCTAAGGACCTCTCAAGATAGTTTGACTCCTGAGCTTGATTTGCTTAAAGTGGAGAAAGTTAGTCTGCTTGCTGAACTAGATATGAGTAGGGTTGCTTCTATTCCTCTCTTGTTCAAACTACTTCTTGCGCCTCATGTGAGGATAAGGACAATGCTTTTAGAGGTCTTTACACTATGCTTGTTGATCTGTCTAAAACTTGTAAAAATTGCAATAACTTGAAAATGAACTTAAAAAGAGTAGATCATAAAATTGCTGAATTGCATGCTTCTTTGCTTGAGCCTATAGCGTCATGTTTGAACTGTCTTAAATTAACTGCCTAACTTGAATCTGTCTCCAAGCAATTCCAAGAAATGGTTGATCATAACAAGAAAATTGCACAATGTGCGTCTAAGGACCCTGTTAGCTCACCATGCAATAATTGTGAAAAACTAAAATTTGAACTCGTTGCTTTGAATGGCAAATGTGTGAAGCTAACTAAAGATCTACTAGAGAAGCCACAATCTCATTGTAATGTGTATGCTGTTGTGGGGGAGAAGCATAAGGAAGTGGTAGAGACGCTTAGGCTCGAGGACCAAACAGCTAGAAGTAGGACTGTCCCTCCTGCTCCTTGTGAAGACCTCAAAGTTGAGACGGCTGTGCGTGCACATACCATTTCTTCTTCTGCTGTTGGTTCTTCTTCTTCACCCTTACCTTCTGCTGTCTCTTCTTCCCTCTGCTCTTCTTGCATCTCTCTTTCGGGAGTGTCAGTATCTTATGAACACTCTTGAGAGATTTGTTAGAGGCAAGAAGAAGCTAAATCTTATTCTGGACCTGTCCAAGATTTGCAAATTTAATCAAGGTCTAGGATACGATTTTCTTGAGGATATTAGGAACCATCCACCTGCTATTCTCAGATCCAAAGCAGCAGGTGTGATCGAGGTCAAGCCCAGAACCGAAAAGGTTGAGTTCAAATCTGCGGGCTTTGTCCAAGGGATCTCTGACAGTAAGATGCTGACACCGGTTGCTTTGACCTTCCAGAAGGCGAAGTTTCATTGTACCTTCTGTCAGAAGGATGGAAACATGATCGAGAGATGCTTCAGGCGCGCCAAGATTGCGCGGAGAGACCGTGCTTAGGCTCTTAAGCGTATTCAGGGTCAGCCCCAGACCTTGAGTGCATCTAAGACCAACACGAGGTCCAGAGTTGATCGTGTTGATGTGCTTGGGCAGCATCGAGGACTTGGTTTTTCTGATTTTCGTCCCCGATTTGCCTCTGATCGTGATATCCGCTGTCCTGAGGGTAGATGTCGTTTCCCCCATCGAGATAGCTACCCGCGGCGAGATCAGCATGTTGTTGGTACATTGACTCGCTCCTCCATAGCAGTCAAGCCCAACAACAGCTTCAGGTCTGTTCATAGACCTTTTGACCTTTTGAGCAACGGAGAGCGTAGGGTAGTTAGAGGTCAGTCGTGTGTGACTACTTCTTCTGCTCGTCGTGTGACTCAGTATTGGGTGCCAAAATCGCTTTTGATTTTTCCCAGTATTGAGCCTTCACTCTCTGCTTGACTCAGGTTCGCTGGGCAAGTAAGGGAGAGGTTTGGCTTGTTGACTCCGGCTATTCTCGACACATGACCAGAGACTCCCGTTGGTTCTCTTCCATAGCCCGAGCTCCAGGTGATGAGATGATCACTTTCGGAGATGCCTCATTTGGACGCGTCATCGCTAAAGGTACTATGTGCGTTAATGATTCTTTTATTTTAAAAGATGTTGCCTTAGTGAGTAAGCTGCAGTACAATTTGCTTTCAGTTTCCCAGCTTACCGATGACGGTTTTGAGGTGAGCTTTAAGAAAAATAATTGCAAAATTCTTGATTCTTTGGAGAGTCTAGTTTGCGGGATTTCTAGATATGGGAGGATTTTTCGTGCTGATTTTGTTGAGTCTTTTGGTGATCCTCTCAGGTGTTTAGTTACTTCTGAGTCCCGTGACCTCACGTTCTGGTATAGGAAACTTGGTCATATCAGATTTGATCATTTAACCTGAGTTAGCGGCCACAATCTCATTCGTGGTTTGCCTAAACTCAAGATGGTCAAAAATCTAGTTTGCGCTCCTTGCCGGCATGGCAAGATGGTTGCCTCTTCTCATCCTCCGGTCACAGTAACTATGACCGATGCACCGGGACAGCTGCTCCACATGGACACAGTTGGACCAGCTAGAGTGCAGTCAGTAGGAAGAAAGTGGTATGTTCTTGTCGTAGTCGATGACTTCTCGAGGTACTCTTGGGTGTCATAGTCGATGACTTCTCGAGGTACTCTTGGGTGTTTTTCTTAGTCTCGAAGGATGAGACATTTACCCATTTTTGGGGTCTTTTTAGTAGGCTTTCTGTTGAGCTCCCGGGTGCCTTACGGGCGATCCGTAGTGACAATGGTATGGAGTTCAAGAATTTCTATTTTGAGAGGTTTTACGATGAGACAGGTGTAGAGCACCAGTTCTCTTCTCCGTACGTCCCTCAACAAAATGACGTTGTGGAGAGGAAGAACCGTACCTTGGTCGAGATGGCCAGGATGATGCTTAATGAGTATTCTACACCTAGGAAGTTTTGGGCTGAGGCGGTAGCCACCGCGTGCCATGTTTCAAACAGAGTTTTTCTGAGGGCACACTTGCATCGCACTTCTTATGAGTTGAGATATGGGCGAAAGCCTAGCGTCTCGCATTTTTGCTTGTTTGGTTGCAAGTGTTTTATTATGAAGTCTGGGAACCTAGATAAGTTCGAATCACGTTCTTATGATGGGATTTTTCTGGGTTACTCGACTTCTTCACGGGCGTATAGGGTCTGGAACTGCGAGTCTAGCAAAATGGTAGAGACTCTGAGGTGACCTTCGATGAGGCCAGTCCGGGGACTAGGCTCGATATCTCAGGTTCAGTAGAGCAGTCCAAACTCATCTTTGTGGATGATGAGGAGGGTAAAGATGAGGGTTGTCTACCCGATCCAGTTTCTCCTCCCCTTGAAGTGCCTGCTTCTTCCATCGCTCCTCAAGGAGATCAGCCCATTCCTTCCGCATCCTCAGGAGCTAGTGGCTCTGTTCCTACCTCGTCAGCTAATGAGGTAGTGGCTACTACTTCTTCTCATCCAGGGCTTTCCCGTCATATCCAGAAAGACCATCCTTCAGAGCAGATAATATGAGATCTCTTTGAGCGTGTCACACGCTCAAAATCTGGCATGTCTCACTTATGTCTCCACTCTGCCTTCGTTGCCTCTTTCGAGCCCAAGGATGTTAGTCATGCTCTTTCTGATGAGTCTTGGGTCAATGCCATGCATGAGGAGTTAGAAAATTTTGAGAGAAACAAGGTCTGATCGCTTGTCGAGCCCCCTAGAGGTCATAATGTCATAGGTACCAAATGGGTGTTCAAAAACAAGCAGAGTGAGGATGGGGTAATCATTCGAAACAAGGCTAGATTGGTAGCTCAGGGTTTCTCCCAGGTTGAGGGTTTAGATTTTGAGGAAACATTTGCCCCTGTAGCTAGGCTAGAGGCCATTAGAATCTTGCTTGCTTTCGCGGCGTCTAAGAGCTTCAAGCTTTACCAAATAGATGTCAAGAGTGCCTTCCTCAATGGGTTTATTGAGGAAGAGGTCTATGTTAGGCTGCCTCCAGGTTTCGAGAACCCCAAATACCCAAACCATGTCTACAAGCTTTCCAAAGCCCTGTATAGACTTAAGCAAGCCCCTAGAACTTGGTATGAGAGGCTTAAATCCTATCTGTTGAGTCATAGATTTGAGATGGGTAAGGTAGACAAGACCTTGTTCATTCGTAGGCATGACAATGACCTTCTACTCATCCAGATTTATGTGGATGACATCATCTTTGGCGGCTCTTCTCATGCTCTTGTTTCAAATTTCTCGGATGTCATGAGCACCGAGTTTGAAATGAGCTTGATGGGCGAGTTGAGCTTCTTCCTTGGATTCCAAATCAAGCAGACTCGGGAGGGTACCTTCTTGCATCAGGGCAAGTACACTCGAGACCTCCTGAAGCGCTTTGACATGAGTGATGGCAAGCCAGTGTCAACTCCGATGGCATCATAAACTTTACTCGATCCAGATGAGGATGGCGAGCCAGTTGATCAAAAGAAGTACAGAAGCATGATTGGCTCTCTCTTGTACCTCACTGCCTCGAGACCGGACGTACACTTCTCTGTGTGTCTGTGTGCTCGATTTCAGGCTTCTCCTCGCATATCTCACCGTCAAGCGGTGAAGCGCATCTTTCGGTACCTTCGAGCTACCATTGATTATGGTATCTGGTACTCTTCCTCTTCCTATCTTTCCCTTAGAGCCTACTCGGACGCAGACTTTGCTGGCTGTAGGATAGACAGAAAGAGCACTTCTGGCACCTGCCAATTCATTGGCACTTGTCTTGTTTCTTGGTCTTCTAGGAAGCAGTCCGGTGTTGCACAGTCCACCGCAGAGGCTGAGTTTGTTGCTGCCGCCAGTTGCTGCAGTCAGGTTCTTTGGATGGCTTCGACTCTGTGGGACTTTGGGTTAGTTTTAGACAGTGTTCCACTCTTTTGTGATAACACTTCTACTATTAACATTGCTAAGAACCCAGTGCAGCACTCTCGGACCAAGCACATCGATATCAGATATCATTTTCTTGGAGACCATGTGGAGAAGGGTGACATAGTGCTCCAATTTGTGGAGAGTGACCACCAGTTGGCTGATATATTTACCAAGCCTTTGGATAGCTCTAGGCTTTCAACCATACAAGGAGAGCTTGGGGTGGTTTGTCCTTATGGACTATTATGAGGGGGAGTTTTGTGCTTCATGTTTTATCATATTTACAGCCGTATGACAGGACCAGTTCAAGCGAGATTACGATCTTTACAACCCTGGACAACCCATTCGAGAAAGTAATCGGAGAACAACCCTCTCCTCTACTCTACTCGAAACCAAAGGGAAAGCCAAAAGGAACAGCAAAGACAAACTCTACAGAGTCCTGACCTCCTCTTATATAGGCTACGACTACCGGGTCACACTTTACCCAATAGTTCTACCTACTCTTACACTTTACATGTTAACTCTAACAACCCTTCTCTTTACCCGATAGTCTCAACAGACTTTGCTTCACTTTATCCACTAGTCTAAACAGACTCCGCTTCTCTTTATGCAGCCTTGCACATTCACCAGAATGCCACTCCTGCATCTCCTAGAAGCCTTCTCTTTTTCCCGCCGACCAGGTCGTGCAACCTTCTCGAAACCACGTCGTCATCAGCATCTCTCGACCACTTTGACCTCAGCACCTTCCATGCCTAGTCTTGGTCACCCATGCTTCCCTACGACTTCTTCTCCGAGAACCTGTAACCACATCGACAAGAAAAACATCACATAGCACCGCACTAAATATTAAAATCAAATATCCGCATCAGTAAAAAGCCTGAAATCAAACTCAACCTTTCTAGACCACATATCAATTACTCATCACATAACCGGGGTTACCTCCACATGGTCTCTCATAGTGTTCTTAATGAACATATTGTAGTCTAAGTGGTAGTATTTTTAGTGAATATATTGTGGTTTTAGTGGTGGTATTCTTAACGAATATATGGTTGTCTATGTGTTAGTATTTCCTATGAATCGATTGATTATAATCTTGGTGAATCGAATGTGGATTATGTGATATTGACTTTATTGAATCATATGTGGATTATGAGGTAGTATTCTTGATGAATATATTGTGGATCTTTGTGATTAAATTCTTATGAATCATTGATATCATATCGTGCATATCATGACATGTCATTTGCATCGTGGATGTCGCCGCACATAGTCACGACCGTACCGATACAGCATCGTACATTGCTGTAGTGCGATGCACACTCTTACCTTGTTAGGTAAGGGTGCAGTGGATCATATGCATTCATATGCATTTACATTATGAATATAATATTTGCATACTTATACAATATATTGTGGTTGAATTATTTACAAACAAATACAACTTCTTAGCTTTTTATGTGGAATTGGTTCATGAGAGTCACTTGTAGTATGAGAAATGTGGCTGTGGTCGTGGAATCGGGTTCACCCCTTGTGGTGTGGTAGTGGTTGTGGTTGTAGCAGGAGGTTTTTCTCATCCCAAATCTCTCTGATTTCTGCTGTAATTAGAGTTCTTAGCCTAAGAATTGGTGAGGATTAGCAATTAGATTCTCCAATTAGTGATACCCTGCTGTCTACCTGTAGATCAATTCGCGCAGTGTTATTGTTCGCGCAGTTTAGTCTCCCAAAATGATTTTTCCTACGGGTCTGCCCAAAAGGAAAAACGTAGAGGACGACGAGACGCATCTCTTGTATTTTTTTCAGATGTTTTGGCCGCGGTATCGCGGCGCAGTAAGGTCGGGAACCATGCTGTCTGTCAGGGGTGCAGTTTGGGGCAGATTGCTGTTCAGATGTGATTTAGGGGTAGTAGATGAATTTTTTATTTTTGGTCACAAGTGAGAAAAATGTGAGGAATTCAGTAGTCTAGATGCTGTATAAAAATTATATTTTTTTAGAGCTTTGTACTGTGGTTGGGAAGCGTTAGAAGCTGGCTATCCAGTATGCCAGAACAGAGCATGTCCTCTGTTTTGTACGGTAAATTACATCATGATATGAGACAAATATAATTAAATGGTCTACTTGAAAATTGAGGATACTTAAATGTAGTTTCCAAAGGTACGTCGTTTGTTGTGTTCAGCTTAATATTTTTAAAGTTACAAAAAAAAAGCAACGCTGCAGCAGTGAGCTGGGCATAGGTTCGACGGGCATGGTGGGGATTGACGGGTTTGAGGACTTAGCGGCGTTTATATATTTTTTATATATAAGTCGCAATTATCTCGCTGTAGTTGTATACTAAGAGTGACTTTTGGACAGGTGGCTACGCTCCTGATCGCGTGTGATTTCATCGCTACGCTTGTAGAGGCAAGTAAACGTAGCGGATGTGCTATCGTTTAACCCGTTATTCTTACTACTTGCAATATGCATGATTTTTGTAATTCTAAATGATATGTCATGGTTACATGTTTTCTAGGTAAGGATGCGATAGCAAGATATTAATCAATTGCTATGCTTTGGATGAGTATGGTAGTTTTGTGGTAATTTGCTTAATGAGCCAATTGCGGAATATGAAACTTAATGCATGGTGGATATGATGTTGTTTCCATGATGTTAATTCCATGAGGATCATATTGATGCTCTTGAGGTTGAAATTCATGTGGAACTAGCGGGATGCGAGAAAAAAATTAATTATTTCTTGTTAATAGAAAGAGTGTACTCGAAGTATTTGAGGTTCAGATGATCTCATCTTGTATTTTCCAACCTCATTGCAATTTATTTTATTTTTCTCTTGGTCATTTGGCTACTGTGAATGATGGTGATTTTCTGTGTACTGGAATTTATTTCTTCTTACCTCTTCTACTAAGAATAGGGTAATTGTTGTGGGTTGCGAAGCCTTTGTGTTCCGTGATGGTAACTAGATAGTGGTGGTCTAGTAGGTGAACTTGTGGAACCTTAAAATGTCACGGTGTTTATGGTACATTGGATGATATATTGTTTTCGTGGAATAATCCTCGGGAAGGATTTGATTTAAATATAATGTTTGTCTTGGAGTCAAACAATTTGTTGATGTTAAGAATTAAGCGTATGTTAATTGTGGAATAGTAGGGGTTTTCACCTGAGGTTTTCCCTATCTTTATACGGGGAGTTGTTGTAGGAGTCTTGAAAACTGAGTCTGAACTTTACCTTTTGTTATGCTAGAACCTTGGAGGCCTAGTGTCTCTGTGTGGTAATAGTGGATCAAAGTGGTATACCAATAGTGTGAGGATCGTGGATATCATCTTTGAGGTGCAGTAAAGGGGTATGTGCGGGAGTGGTGTGAAATTTGAGTCGTTATCCTTAAGGGATTGAGGTGCATTAAGAATTATCTGTCAAAATAATTCTGTTGGTCGAGGGTTGGGCTAGAGTATGATTTGCAGGGGCAGTAGAGTTTATCTATAATGGTATAGATGATGTACTCAATTTGAGCTTACTGTTGAGGTTGCCAACTTAAGATAAATACGTTGGTGTGTTGGGCGATGATTTGGAAATTCTTGGATCAAGGAAGTTAAATTATTAAAAGAAATGGATTGGGAAATTATTGTTATCTCTGGTAGTGAGATACTCTCTTGATTCTTGTTTATGCTGTGTGTTTTTGGCAGAGGCCATTTGCAAAATTGAATTGTGTTTATGTTGAGGTGTAGTTTTTTCCGGTTAGGAAAAGAAAATGACTGTTTTGGTATGTCGAGTGATTTTCACTCTTAGCGTATGTGGTGTGGTTTCTCCAATTATCTGCTTGGAGAGTGGAAAAGGTTTTGGTGGTGAATCCTTTGTTTTGGGTCGTGGTCCTTTGAAGGAAAATTGGTTGCTAGTGTGTTGCTTGAGAATTCTTTATTCTTCTTTTGTTGGGTTCTATTTGTAAAAGATATTGTTTGTGCTTCAAGTAGAATAACGTGGGTGGAATTTGTGGTCAAAATTCTCTAAGAGAAGTATAATGTATTATTCCGATTATAATAAATGGAGGAAAATGTTTTAAGAAAGAGGATGGTATTACATAGTGATTTGATAGTTGTAGCGGGGAATTTTGTGAAAATGACAGGCCTGTTGGCCTCTCAAAGCCGATGGAAGGGTTGCGGGTGCTCGGCGTCGATCAGCGTGCATCGTGAACTCGTCGGAGCTGGTCATGAGGAGGAGAACCACCCGGTATGTGGAGGCCCTCTTGATGAATTAGTCTGAGCGGAAGGTGACGTGGGAGTATGAAATTCAAATGTAGAGGAAGAACCCGAGATCTTCGAGGCGGTGTGAACCCGTAGTTGTTGTTCCTATGGGATATTCTATCCTTGTGATGCTCTTGTTCTTTTGTCTCGTGGGTTGATGAGTTAGATTCGAGGATGAATCCTTTTTAGGTGGAGAGAATGTAATACCCTGAATGTCAGTTCGGAGTCGGTTTTAAATATAATCGTGGAGTCGCCCGGAATTTTCGGTAAAACGCGGGAAGGGAAGAAATAAATTTTTATTGGAATAGCATAAAGTGAAAATGTATGAAATAGATATTAAAAAAACTCTTTAGCTGACTGGCAGGAGGGTGGGTTTGGCCACCCCTTGGGCCCTACCCACCCCCTCCCAACCCTAGCCACCCCCCATTTATATGTGTGGCTGGCCCCCCTCTCCCCCCTTTTCTTCCCCCAGCCGCCACCTCTCCCTCCCCCCTGTGCCACCACCCCTCCCTCCCTATGGTTCACTCCTAAGGCTAGGTAATTTTTCCTCATCCCAAATCCCAAGGCTAGGTAATTTTTCCTCATCCCAAATCCCTCTGATTTCTGCTGTAATTAGAGTTCTTAGCCTAAGAATTGGTGGGGATTAGCAATTAGATTCTCCAATTAGTGATTCCCTGCTGTCTGCCTATAGATCAATTCGCGTAATGTTACTGTTCGCGCAGTTTAGACCCCCCAAAACGATTTTTCCTGTAGGTCTACCCAAAAGGAAACATGTAGAGGACGATGAGACACATCTCCTGTATTTTGTTTAGATTTTTTGGCTGTGGGATCGGGGCGCAGCAAGGTTGGGAACCTTACTATCTGCTAGGGGTGCAGTTTGGGGCAGATTGTTGTTCAGATGTGATTTAGGGGTAGTAGATGAATTTTTTATTTTTGGTCACAATTGAGAAAAATGTGGGGAATTCAGTAGTTTAGATGTTGTATAAAAATTATATTTTTTAGAGCTTTGTATTATGGTTGGGAAGCGTTAGAAGCTGGCTATCCAGTATGCCAGAACAGAGCATGTCCTCTGTTTTGTACGGTAAATTACATCATGATAGGAGACAAATATAATTAAATGGTCTACTTAAAAATTGAGGATACTTAAATGTAGTTTCCAGAGGTATGTCGTTTGCTGTGTTCGGCTTAATATTTTTAAAGTTACGAAAAAAACAAGCAACGCTGCTGCAGTGGGCTGGGCGTAGGTTCGACGGGCATGGTGGGGATCAACGGGTTTGGGGATTTAATGTATGTGGATGCACATTGTGGATAGTTCATTTGCATACTTATGCAATGTATTGTAGTGGAATTTATTTGCAAACAAATTCAACTTCTCGGTTGTAATGTGGAATTGGCTCATGAGAGTCACTTGTGGTATGAGAAATGTGGTTATGGAATGGGGTTAACCCCTTGTGGTAAGATAAGGGGTATGATTGTGGCATGAGATTCTTTTCTTTTGTGGTAACTATAGTTAACAGTTGTGGATGTGAGAAATAATAAAGATAGTGAGATAAAACATGTAAATGCTTTGCTGTTAGTGGTAGTAGTAGTGGTTGAGGATATGAAGTAGTCAATCAAGATTTATTTACTAATATTTTACCGTCGTTGGTGATGATTCGAGGTTGAGGTTATAAATATGGTCGTTGTGGGAGATAAATGTTGATAACTAAACTACTATAGTTTAATTAACTTGTTAAACAGTATGTAGTATCATTAATGATGTTGTATAATTATTTGTAGTTTGAATAGCCTGTTAAACAGTTTGCTTGCTGAGATTTTTATCTCACTTTTGCTTTTTCCCCCCTTCCAGGTGATCCTTGAGCATGCATGGGAAGGGTAGAGCGGCACATCACAATTGCACACCACCTTATGATTAATGTTGTAATAATTGTGAAGTCTTAGTCATGGATTCATTTCCCTCATTGATGTTTGTTTCAAATTATTAATGCTAGACAGTGGTTCATTTTAATTGATTAAAATTAGTAGTGGTGATTCTTTTATTATTAGTGCTCCATTACCTTTGTCTTAGTATGTTTTCGCTTAGGTTTACATGTTTGAGAAAATTGTTGCCAGTTTATATTTTCTTGTAAATTGGCTAGTTTGTGGAGTGGTTTAGTAGCATCCCAAGGTAATGTAGATCCTGGGGTGTTACAGGTAGAGCGGCACAACACTATTACACACCATATCATGATTCATGTTGTAATAAATATGTAGAGTCTCTAGTTATTTATCATTTTCTTCCATTGTTGATAACTTATCTAATTAATAATGCTAGACTATGGTTCACCTTAATTGGTTAAATCTATTAGCGGTTGTTCCTTAATTAATAGTGCCCAATTACCTTTGTTGTTATGCTTCCGCTTAACATGTCATGTTTTAGAAGTTATGGCCAATTTATATTATCTTATGAATTGGCTAGTTGTGGAGTGGTTTAGTGGCATCTTAGGGTAATGTGGGCCTTGGGGTGTTACATTACACCGGTGGTATATAGAATAGGCCAATAAGCTAGAGAGACAACGATGCTCTGGTGTTACTGTCAAATTCAGGCTGCATCATTTTCAATATGAAGTTCATGATTGTGTCTTCACGGTGACCTTCGAGGATTTATTTGATCTCTTCATGTTGAACGCTCTCGACGCCTTACTCGTTCGATGCTGGATGCTGTAAGTATGTACAATCACAGTCTCTGTTCATGTAATACCGATAAATGTCATATATAATTTGTTACTTTTGTGTGTGTGTATATATAGATACATGGTGACTGAAGTCAGATCATCTAAATCACCAATTGGTTTCCTAGACCCACGCTTGGTCGCCATAGATACTATCAACGAGAATGCATCATTCGTCGAAAATTACATTACAACATCATTGCTGGCTCACCGTAATAAGGAATTTGTACTTATGACATACAATCAAGGGTAAGTGCTGCACTAGTGCATGTACTTGTTGATTTCTACTTCATAAGCAACACGAGATTAGATTTAATGACAGCAGCCAACATACCTGTGTAGATTCCACTGGATTTTAATTGTAATTATACCAAAATAGAACAGAGTAATACACCTTGATTCTCTAAGTAAAAAAACCGACTTCATAGTTATCGGCCGATTAATCGATAGGCAAGTACATTTTCTCCATTCATAACTATATTATACTCTTTCTTTCCTTCCGAATGATTAAGGCTAACTTTTCGGAATCACGTAGGTCATTTGTCACATACGTTGCATACTTACATGGCTCGATGAACAACACCCTGCGACATGTTCGAAATTTTCCAGTTTTCACTAGTACACATTAATCCTATATAATACTTGGTAGTAATACCTCTTGAATTAATACATTCTATTTTTTTACAGTGCTACCAACAGCCGCCGAGCAACACCTATGGATTCTACGTTTGCCACCATATGAACTACTACTCGATTCCTCAAAGATCACCGATCTTAAGGTTTGTCAAACTTGCCATAATTATTTCATATTTATCAAGTTATATATGTATGCACATTGATATTAGTATATCGACAGGCTGTGCCCATCTCTACAACTGCATTGCAACAAACCAATTTTGCATAAATTCGAGAAGAGTGTACGTTCTTTTTTGTGTCTAAAATCATAAAATCAGATGGAGAGTTCCACAAAGTAGAATGATTTTTTGTTTGGAATCAGATTGATATTAATTGTACATGTGTATTTGTTAATGGATATTTTATTTCATTTCAATTAATTGATTTGCGAAATGAATGTTTTTGTTTCTAAAATGAATTAAGATATTAATTGGATGTATACATGTATATGTTGATCTGCTTGTTTCAGAGGGTATGGCTAGCTTTCCTGAGGCTAGCCAAAATATAGAAATAGATTTAGGGGAAGAAAAGATTATCATAGACGATTTTTAATAAAAATCGTTTGTGATAATCAACTATCACAGATGGTTCGAAAACCGTCTGTGTTGACCTCGTATTATTACTGATCCATGAATTCAGACGGCTCATGAAACCGTCTATGATGACGTTTTTCAACCGTTTGTGATAACGATTTCTGTAGTAGTGAAAGTTAGCTTTTATGAAGAACTAGTGCTGATATGATGTACACTTGACTACAGTATATCATATCTGAACAGTTCTAGGTAGTTATGAGAAAAACCTACAACTCAAAAATAAGGGCATTACAATATACAAAACATGGGGACACGGCAGCAAAGAAACCCATGCATCAACACTTTTATTGTGCATGCGGCATTGTATCCACACAATTTTATTTCCCGACATTCTTAATTAATCTGAGTAAAAATTTATTCCACGCTCTCAACATCTCACAGTACGCACAACAAAAAGGAGATTGGACAAAAGTTCAAACACCACTGAATGTGTCAGTGATCCGCAGCAATATTTATGAAAGCGTACACGTACGTGAAATTTCATGGGACAAGTAAAATAAAAGTTCATGTTTAACATGATCATGGTTTATAGTTTTTGATTGAAAATTTTAAGTACATGTATTGAGTAATTAGGTTTTATTTATGTAGTTCTTCGATTTAAAATTGTGAATTGAGCACGTGCATGCCACATCAAAGCATATATAGCTACGAAAACTTGACTAATTTTGAATTGACTGATGCCAGCGGCAATTTTTTTTAAAGACTGGTAGATTCATTCATTAGGGAACAGAGCACAAGGGTACCCAGGTAGTCATGTATTAGGATGCCTTCCTCAGGATTGAGGTTGCATCGCGATGCAACGAATTCAGCGGGCTAAAAATCACAAACAAGCGTATCGGAATGCCTTCTTCACGATTGAGGTTGCATCCCAGTGCACCGAATTCAACAGACTAATTAGGCCCGCTCAGGTTGGCTTCAAGTTCAGCGATCAGCGTTGCTGGTACTGTAGTTACAGTAAAATTTTTCTTTTTTTGTTTTGATTTTTTTCTCATATTCCTCTGCTTCGTCCGCTCTAGATTAGCGTGCTGTTTTTATTTTTATATTTTTTAAATTTAATTATACCTAATAAACTAATTCAGCTACAGTAAAAAATAAAGTCAGCTACAGTGTTTTTTCAGCAAAAAGCATCGCTATTCTGAACGCCCCCCTAAAAGCACAAACAAGAAGTTTATAACAGTAACATTTTTCTGTAGCGGACTCACTCGCCGAGGGCCCGCGGTTTCGTCGATTCAGAAAACCGACGAACCGCAGCGTTCATCCTGGAGTCTCGTCGATTCAGTTGAAGACTCGCCCGTCGACCCCACCGGCGATCACTCCGGATTGTGCATCTGATATAAAGAGGCCGGATTGTGCATCTGATATAAAAGAGGCCGAGCTGTTGATTTGTTATACTAGTCATCAATCCGTGCATCTACGAGGGCTAGTAATTTCAAAAAATATATTTTTTATTTTTTGTGTGATTTTGTAAAATCACTGTTTGTTATGTGCAAATCTTTTTTAATTTGAAATTTACCTAAAACTCCATCTAAACAACAACAAAAATGCCCTTTCGGCATTCTTTTTCTTATTATTCTAAACGCATGCGTGCTCCTCTTTTTCCTCCTTGCCAATCGGGCATTTCTTTTGGGTTTCCATGAATTACAATATATTGTAGCATGACGCTGATTCGATTTTGTATTGGGTAGATAAATGTTTCGTTTTCCTCCTTTTGTCTTCCAATTAATGTAGAAACTTCGTGCTTTTTTATGTTGGAAGATCATTTTTAGATAATTATTACCAGTACCATTTTCTAAGATGGATTAGTATGTAAGAGCTAGCTATCCATCCATGTATATGACTGCGTAGTTAGCTACAGTAAGATGGATGGAGAATGTAAGTTTGATTGGAACATGGAAATAAAATATAAATTTCTTCCTAATGCATATGCACTATCTTTTTATAGGTGAGTACTTGTATTGTCTACTCTTGTTTGTAGGACCACCAGTAAAGCTGATATTTTTTGGCACTACCAAATGTGTGACTAGGCCTCACATGTCCATACAGGCCCCATTATCTTTCAGATTCCGAGTCAGTCTTGAATGTGTTTATAATTTCAGGCAAACTCTTCATTTTTATTGTAGTATCATAAAAGAGATAGCATGGCCACACAAATATGGGTAATAATTATGCCAGTACAAAAAATATGATAAAGATGTTTGCTTTTTTGTCATCTTGGGAATTTCTAGATAATTTTCTTTATATTAATATAGGATTTTCTTACTTTTCCATCGTAGGATTAATGGTTTTCTAGATAATTTCCTTTCTATCAATATAGGATCTTCTAACTTTTGCCTCCTAGGATTAATTTTTTTTCTAATGGAGCTGTCGGTTATTACCCCATATAGATAAAGATAGAACGGCTTGGTTGCGTTATTGGAATAAACATATGACAGAAAAGTTATCTAAATTGAACTATGAAGAATAAATCATGGCACAATTACATATGTTATGAAGACATGAGGTATGTACTCGTAACTCTATACGTTTATGGAAATTGATGTATAGGATAGGTTGACCGATCTAATACCTAATTAATAGCTATTCCAAATTAATTAATATGGTAATTTATTTTGATTATCCCTAGTAGGATTAATTAAAAGACCACGGAGACAGCTATGTTAAAAGCTTCACTTCCGTACTCATGTATGTGTTACAATTGTTTTTTTGGAAATCATGTATAATATTTTATTCCGTTAGTGTACATGCATGGATCCGGTTGTGTGCTTTATGCATGCAATCTTTTTTTCTTTAGTCGCCTATTCCTGCATGTTTTTCCATTGCTATTGCCAATCTAAGCCGTAGATGAAATCATTAAGAAAATTGGACGATCAAGATTTTTTTTCTCCGATAAATATGAAATTTCTAATCTTTTTTCTTTTCTCCAGTTAATATAGTTTTTTTTTTACCTTCTAGGATTAATATGGAGGATCCTCAGGAGCCTTAATATTACAATTTTTCGTTTTCTTACCTCCTAGGATTCATGTGAAGGCTTCTCATAAGCCTCCAATTAGTAAAGATAAAAGTTAAGGAAACTGGACGACCAAGATGTTTTCTTTTTATTGATTAATATAAGAATTTTTAGCTTTTTTATCTCCTAAAATCAATGTGGAGGTCCCTTGAGAGCCTCCATAAATATAAAGATTCAAATTTATTCCACACTCCCAACATCAGATAGTACAACCAAAAAGTTTATTGGACAAAAGTACACACACCACTGATCACGTACTGTGGCAATGATAACATTCGTCGAGAACACGGTATAAGTGCCCTCAGGGGGGACAAATAAGAACACACACCTTTGATTCCGGCAGGCTTTATTTTTTAAAAAAAAAGACAAACAAGCACACGTGCATTCATCATGCATGCACAGGCTTACCGTACTCGCTGCCGATCGATGACGGCGTCCGGCGGGAGCCCCGAGTCAGGCGACTGAATCGAGTTCATAACTGGTCGATGGAGCAACCCGGACGCCGGCGACCGTGATCTGGATCAGAGAGTTCGGTGGTGAACCACTACTCTGCGGCGCATTCTTGTTGCTAGGAGGGTCGACCACTGGATCACTATTCTTCTTGTCATGATGGGCGGAGGCAGCGTCCACGTCGTAGCCGATGCCCTTCCTGGTGGAGGGAAAGATCATGAAGACGAAGCTGGCGAGGAACCCTATTGCCAGCGGCATGTTCACGAGGAACTCCTTCCACTGCTCCGTCATCCTGCTCCCGAGCAGGCAGGTCTGCACGTTAGCGTCATCGAACGCGATGGCCAGGAACACGAGGGCACTGAACAAGGCGTGCACGAAGTCCCGCGGCTTCATCTTCCGATCCTTGCGCGCTTTGGTGAATGTATCCTCCTCCTCGCTATCCTTTTCCCCCTTGTTTCCCGTTTTGCTTTGCCTGAAATATTTTTATTAGTATTATGCTCAAAACTGCAAAAGATAAGCAATGTGCACTTTAAGTAAAGTTTACGGCAATTTTTATATTTGTATGAGTTCACCTTGATTTACTTCATTTCTATCTATGTTAGAATTTTTTTGGTCTTTGTATTTTGTTGGGATTCACGAAACTTAAATTTATCTTTTTTTTTGTCTAGGTTAGCATTTTTTTATTTTGGTCTTTGTCCTAAAGGTAAGGAGGGTGGGTTTATAATATATAGAAGTGAGGGAAGTGTGGCTGGATGTCATCATCATCTAAGGAATTCAGTCACCTAGCGAATAGGCAGCAACTTTTCTCTTTTGACTTCTCTTGCTTGCCGCGTTTTTCCTTGTCGTAGTTGAACACGTAGAAGCCTTTGGGCAGGGCCAGCCCGTAGTAGATGTTGCCATTTGCAGGGTCGGTGATGCTGTCGGTGAAGGAGAGGAACGCGCAGACTGAGAAGAGGAAGCCGATAAGCCCCCAGGAGAAGACATGGTTGACGGGGTAGCAGCGGCCGTGGTTGGTGAAGGACGGCGCCAGCGTCTGGAAGGCCAGCGTGGTGCCGTCGGGCAGGAGCCTCACCAGGTTGGCTGTCATCGTCAACGACTTGTTGACGAACTTCCCCTTCTCGCCTTCGCCGGGTGTGGACGGCTGTGGCTTCTGTTTGTCATCCTTGTCAGCGTCCACGTCGTAGCCGATGCCCTTCCTGGTGGAGGGGAAGATCATGAATACGAAGCTGGCAAGGAGCCCTATCGCTAACGGCATGTTGACGAGGAACTCCTTCCACTGCTCTGTCATCCTGCTCCCGAGCAGGCAGGTCTGCAGTTCAGCGTCGTCTAACACGAGGGCCAGGAACACGAGTGCGCTGAACAGGGCGTGCACGAAGTCCCGCGGCTTCATCTTCCGATCCTTGCGTGCTTTGATGAAGGTATCCTCCTCCTTGCTATCCTTTTTACCCTTGTTTTCCGTTTTGCTTTGCCTGAAATATTTTTATCTTTCAGTCACACTTAAGATTGAACAGTATTATGCTCAAAATTACAAAGATATGCAATGTGCACTCTAAGTAAAGTTGTACGGCAATTTTTATATTTGTATGGGTTCACCTTGATTTACTTCATTTCTATCTATGTTAGAATTTTTTTTGGCCTTTGTATTTTGTTCGGATTCATCTAAGGAATTCAGTCACCTAGTGAATAGGCAGCACCTTGTCTCTTTTGACTGGGCATCCTCGTTATTTTTGGTGCCGTCGTCTTTGCCTTGCGTCTCTTGCTTGCCGTGTTTTTCCTTGTCGTCATAGTTGAACACGTAGAAGTCGTTGGGCAGGGCCAGCCCGTAGTAGGTGTTGCCATTTGCAGGGTCGGTGATGCTGTCGGTGAAGGAGAGGAACGCACAGACCGAGAAGAGGAAGCCGATAAGCCCCCAGGTGAAGACGCGGTTGACGGGGTAGCACATGCCATGGTTGGTGAAGGACGGCGCCAGCGTCTGGAAGACCAGCGTGGTGCCGGTGGGCAGGAGCCTCACCAGGTTGGCTGTCGTCGTCAACGACTTGGCGAACAGCGTCATCTTCCCGCCTCCTTCGGGTGTGGACGACTTGTCGTGCGTCATCTTCCCGCCTCCGCCGGGTGTGGACGGCGGTGTGGACATCTTCGCGTGCGGCTGGAGGGTCTCTCTGCGTGGATCGACGACTGCCTTGAAGGTGTCGAGGTGGATCGGAGGTGGTTTGTATGCTACGTGCGTACGTCTGCGTGCCCTTTTATACACAGCGTCCCGCCCTGGGTGGCGGCAGCAGCAGCAGCACTACCAGAGAAGAACCAGATGCTGAGAGCTGGAAAGACCAGACCAGACAACATCCGCCAGCCTGACAAATATTTCAGTTTACGTAGCTTGGGTATTGGGTTAAGTACCGGTGGCGAGCCCCACCACACACAAGCCGATCGGCGTATGTCCATGCACGCATATGTCCTGTTTCATACACAGCATTGCATGGATTACGACAATCACTAAGAGCTTGGAATGCAAAACTGGATGGAAGCCTCTCCTCTCTCTCGGTTTTCAGAAAAGCACCTCTGAACATGCAGTTTACAGCTAAGGTGAAGGTGAACGGCGATTGCTGATCAGTGTTTATGTGGACGATCTCACAATATTGGATCCTCAACCTGAAGTCATACATCAATTCAAAGAGGAGATGAAGACACTCTTCAAGATGAGTGATTTTGGCAAACTAAGTTACTACTTGGGCATTGAAGTCCGACAAACTGAAGAAGGAATAACTATGCATCAATCTGCATATGCACAGAAGATCTTTGAGAAAGCCGGGATGAAAGACTGCAATGGATGCCAAATTCCCATGGAAGCAAGGTTCAAAGTGAGTAAAAATAGTAACCAACCATTTGTTGACTCTACATTGTACCGGAGCTTTGTTGGAAGTCTTAGATATTTGGTACACACGCAACCAGATATCACTTTTTCAGTTGGGTTGGTGAGCCACTTCATGGAGGCTTCGACGATTGAACATATGACAGCAGTAAAACACATCATGTGTTACATCAAGGGGACTATGGATTTCGGTTGCTGCTACAGAAGAAATCCGAAAGGGGTGATGTACCTTGAAGGATTTTGTGACAGCGATATAGCTAGAAATATTGATGATCGAAAAAGCACTATGGGAGTGATGTTCTTGCTGAACGGAGATCCAGTCAGTTAGCAATCACAAAAACAAAAGGTGGTTGCGTTATCATCCTACGAAGCCGAGTATATTTCAGCCACTACAACAGCGTGCCAAGGAATTTGGCTCGTACGGTTGCTCGCTGATTTGATGGATAAGAAACCTGGGAAAATAAGTTTGCATGTGGACAACAGATCAACTATAGCTTTAGCTAAAAACCCTGTGTTTTATGATCGAAGAAAACACATTAACACGTGCTATCATTTTATCAAGTAATGTGTGGAGGAAGGAAGTATTGAGATTAACTTCGTCAGTTTTGAAGATCAATTTACTGATGGACTCAAAAAAGCACTTGGGAAGGCTTGGTTCCAGGAACTGAGGAGGAGACTTGGATGGTGGATATGTGGAGAAATTAGGGAGTGATTGTTGGATAATTTCACCGCACCAAAGTCCAGATAGATTTCTTTTCAAATTACCTTTAGTATACGTTTGAATTTGGCATGTGGTAGAGTTTAGAAAGTTCTCCGTTTATGTTTTCTATTTGGTTTTGTAAACAAATTCAAAATTGTAATCTTGTGTATAAATAGAAGAGAAAATCAAAGAAAAGTGTGGCAGCTTGCACATGGCAAAACTTTGTGTTTCTGCATTATCTCGTAGCCACTGCAATCTGCATATGGGATGGAAGAAGAGCCTTTGATCGAATACAATCAGAACGATTGGACCAGACTGATCGCGCAGCCGTCTGATAGCTCACGAATGGAATAGACGAATCGGCAAGATAGTTCGGAGCGGTCTGAACAGGCAGCCTCACGGAACCGTCCAATCGGGATCGACTGTTCGGATAGAAGCGAACATTCGGACCAGTCCAGGCAGGCGCAAATCAGAGCCGTCCGATAGTTTGCGATTAAAAAAATAGAATAACAAGGCAGTTTTGAAGTAGTTTAAATAGCTAACCAGCAAAGTTTAAAGTGATCCGAACATCTAGCTACCTGTTTTAACACTTTTGCCATCCGCTGCATTCTGCTCATCAGACATCTTCGCGTGCGGCTGGAGGGTTTCTGCGTGGATCGACGACTGCCTTGAAGGTGTGGAGGTGGATCGGAGGTGGTTTGTATGCTACGTGCGTACGTCTGCATGCCCTTTTATACACAGCGTCCCGCGCGGGGCGGCGGCAGACAAGGACCAGATGCTGAGAGCTGGAAAGACCAAACCAGATAAGTAACATCCGCCAGCCTGACAAGTATTTCGGTTGACGTAGCTTGGGTACTGGGTTAAGTACCGGTGGTGAGCCCCACCATGCACAAGCCGATCGGCATTATCCGTATATCTATATCAAAGTGGGGGGGGGGGGAGTTTCTCGTCGCTCACGCGGTATTTCGTCCTTTGCAGTAGCGGGCAGTCAAGACGGATTTTGTCAGAATTTTGTGTGTTTCACTTTCTGGTGTTCACTTTGCGTCTGGCAGTTCTTGCTGCTTTTTCTTCGCTTTGGTTGCTTCTTGCTTCCCTCTGTGCTACGTTCTTCCTGTGCGCCTCCTTTGATTTGTCTGTGGTTTTTCCTCTTCCGCCTTCGTTTGGCTGCTCAGGAATTCGCGATCCGTCTGTGCCAGGAACAGCTTGTCCTTTCGTTCTCGGTTTCTTAGTGGTTGCTGCTCTGTTGTTCGCTTGTTTTTCCCCAAGGTAGCGCTTTCCCTTCACTGTTCTTATGGTCTGTCCGTCTTACGCGTTAGAATGTCAACCTCTCCATTTTTGCTATTGTTTGGCCTCAAGTTAAAATGTGGATTTCTTTGTCTTACATGTGGTCTTTTATGTAGAATGTGAAACTCTTCGTTTTAGCTATTGTCTGGCCTCAAGTTAAGATGTGAATTTCTTTGTCTTACGTGTGGTCTTTTTGCTAGGAGGCTAGAATGTACGATCTTTTTTAGTGGTTGTTCTTGATTAGAATGCGGCTCTCTTGGTTTTAGGTGTTGCGTGCTCCAGACGTAAAATGCGAATCGCTTAATTTTAAATATGTTGCCTACCTCCGGTGGTATAGATGTTTTCTACGGATTCTTACACGGCTCTTCTAGTCTTTTATGCTAGGAGGCTAGAGTGTAAGCTCTTTTTTAGTGGTTGTTCTTGATTAGAATGCGGACCTCTTGTTTTTAGATGTTGCGTGCTCCAGAGGTAAAACGCGACTCGCTTAGTTTTAAATATGTTACCTATCTCCAGACAGATTTCTGCTGCCTTCGGTTAAGATGCGGATTTGTTGGTTTCTAATATTTTACAGTGAAGCTATGCGCGGATCCTTTGCCCTTTTTACATTAGTGTATATGTTGTTTCCTTGTATTATTCTTCCTATTGTTTTCGCTATCGTGTGTACAGGTCTTTTGCACTGCTCTTTTTATCGGTGTTCTTTCCATAGTTTTTGCTTTGTGTCCTAATATTTATGCTAGGTTCTTTGTCGTGCAGGGTCAGGAGTGCTTCCGGATAGCTCGCTATATTCCATTCTGGAACACAACTGTTTTGCTTCTTACACCGGATAGCTCGTTGTATTTCATTCTGGATATATTGCCTAACTCTAGATAGACTCCTCTTGTCTTTAGGTAATATATATATCAAAGTGGGGGGAGTTCCTCGTCGCTCGTGCGGTCCATGTCTGCTGCCTGCGCTCGGCTGTCGACGCGTGTGATCGGAGTGCGTCGTTCGCGCGCTATTGGGCGCTGGGTAGCGGCTCGCGTCTTGCCTGTGTAGTGGTTCGCCTTCGCTCTGCGAGAGAGAGCGCTGTAGGGAGCTTCTAGCGAAAGCCTTGTGTTTTCCTGTTGGCTGCTGTTGCTGCAATGTGGTGTTGTTCTCCGTTTGTGTACGCTTCTCTTTTCTTGGGTGTGCCTCTGACGGTGGTGGACCATGGTTTCTTGTTTTGTTGCGGTTTCCGTTCCTGCGGTCGACTGAGTTTTTGCCAGTAGTGCGTACGCGTCGTGCTCATTGCCGTTGTTGCGACACGTCGCTATTGCCCGCTTGTGTACGTTGCTGCTTCGGCGGGTATGCCTCTGACAATTGTGGGCCACTGTTTTCTGCTCTGTTGTGGTCCCTGTTCTCCCGGTCGATTTCGTCCTTTGCAGTAGCGGGCAGTGGAGACGAATTTTGTCAGAGTTTTGTGTGTTTCGCTTTCTGGTGTTCGCTTTGCGTCTGGCAGTTCTTGCTGCTTTTTCTTTGCTTTGGTTGCTTCTTGCTCCCCTCTGTGCTACGTTCTTCCTGTGGGCCTCCTTTGATTTGTCTGTGGTTTTTCCTCTTCCGCCTTCGTTTGGCTGCTCAGGAATTCGCGATCCGTCTGTGCGAGGAACAGCTTGTCCTTTCGTTCTTGGTTTCTTGGTGGTTGCTCACTACAACAAAATAGTCTCATAAGGACGTTTTTCTTTATACGCTTTTTTAGTGTCTTTACATTGAGAACCATATAGCATATTAAGACGTTTCTTGAGATGTTTTAGAAGTTGTCACAAAATTAGAATTTTAATTAAACTCTACAATCATTAAAAAAATAATCTATTTACTTTTTATAAACCTCTACATCTTCCACTCGACCCTACGCCTCCCAAACTGCCATCGCTCTAGATCCAGTTCTACCCTCTACTTGGGCTATAAAAAAAGCTCGAGACTCTCAAGCTACTCAAGCTTGGCTCGTCGTAGGATCAATTCGAGCTTGGTTCAAACCCTTAACGAGCCGAACTCGAGCTTCAGCATAAACTCGCGAGTCTGACTGGGCCGAACTCGCATAGTTCGAGCAAGACTCACTTCAACTGATCAGTCGGTCGAAAAGTTAGGCGCAAAACCGTGTGAAAGTCTGAAAGACCACACGCGGCGCGTCCACACTCCGCACTCCCTACCGCAATCCCTAATTCCTTTGATCCTTTCCCAATTCCCCCCATTCCCCCACTACCTTGGTCTTGGTTCCTCTCCAAGGACCTCCTCCTCCAGTCCACCGACTCCGCCCCTCCTCTCCTCGACTCCTCCCAACCGCCAGCCCGCTGCCCGCCTCCGGCTCCGGCCCTTCTCTCCTTCCACCCGTCGGCCGCCTCCGCCCCTCCTCTCCTCCCAGCCGCCGCCCGCCTCCACTTTGGCCCTCCTCTCCTCCCACCCGCCGGCTGCCTCCGCCCGATCCGCCGCTCGCGGCCCCTCCTCGCCACCCCCTCGGCGCCGGCCTACTCCGTCCCTCCTCTCCTCCCACCCGTCGGCCGCCCTCGCCCCGATCCGCCGCTCACGGCCCCTCCTCTCTCCGAGTCGCTACCCCTCCCCCAGTCGCCGCCCCTCCTCGCTCCCCCTCCCGTCGCCGGCCGCCTCCGCCGCTCCTCTCCTCCGACGTCGCCGATGAAGTCAACGATATGCCGCTGGATGATGTCGATTGTGGTTCTGATTTGGATAGGCTGCATGATGACAATCTAGATTAGATGTTTTGTGATGCAGAAGGTGACTGTGATGAGAGAGAGTATATTAAATTATGGTGTTGCAAATCAAAGTACATGAGATTGTCAACCATGCTTGAACTGCTAAAATTGAAGGTAAGTAACAGTTTGTCCGACAAGAATTTCACGGTGTTGTTAGGTCTTTTAGCGGACATGCTTCCGATGGAAAACGAGTTTCCCAAAGCCATCTACAAAGCCAAGAAGGTTCTTTGTCCATTGAAAATGGAAGTGAAAGAATATATGCATGTCCGAACGACTGTATTCTCTACCGTAAAGAGTTTGCAAATATGCATATATGTTCGGTGTACAACGTATTCTAATACAAACGTAAGAATCAATCAAATGACAACGAATGAATAGAGCTGAAGAAAGGACCTCCTACTAAAGTGGTATAGTATCTTCTTATAATTTCCCATTTGAAGTGTTTTTTTGCAAACCCAAAGAATGTAAAACTGCTATGTTTACACTTGAAAGTGTGTAAGAAGGATGGAATGCTAAAACACCTTGCCAATTTCGTCTAGTGGAGAAACATCGATAGAAAGTTTGCAGACTTCGGTGCAGAACCGAGGAACATAAAGTTTGAATTGAGTATGAGATGAAATGAATCATTTTGGTAACGTGAGTAGTCGACAGAGCACTTGGCTCGTGACTCTTTGTATCTACAACATTCCCCCTTAGTTGTGTATGAAGTGGAATTATATTTTCTATCGATAATTATATGTAACATCTTGATTTTTATAGCCTTTTTAAAGTTTTTTAAAATAAAAATAACCATTCGGATTTTTCTAGAATTAATTAAAGCTTAAAATAAATTTTTATTAATTAAAAAGATTTAATATGACTAAAGTAAACATCAAATAAAAGAAATTTTCTATATTTCTGTATTTTTTTATTTTTCTGGGTTACTTGTGCTGCAAGGAATTTTTGTGTATTTTCTGGGATTTTTTTGTATTTATTTGCTATTTTCTATAGCTCTTTTGATTTTATCTAAATTCCAGAAAATATAAAAGCCCCTAAAATCCTAAGCACATTACTGGGCCGAGCCCATTACTGTTCAACCAACCCATCCAATCTCGACCGTCCGTCCCCCTTGTGCCACGTGTCAATCATCTGACCCTAGGTTCCGCACCAGCTACTAGATCTTGTCCATAGACATGTATATAGCATCTTAGCTAGGAGGTACTATTCATCTGTGTCTTCTGCCGTAGACGCCCAATTTGCCACCCGACCACATGTCAACAATCCGACAATGCGCTCTGTTCTTCATCCTCGCCTGGACTCTGTCCGCCGTCATCTCCGATCTAGAGACCTCAATGTCTATGCCGTCATCACCATGGACCCTTGGCCTCCATGCATAAAAGTCATACCACCGCCATGTTCTCACAACACCGCAGCCGCCGTATTTCATCAAGCTCCGTCGTCATCACCGCTGTCCCAGTCCACGCCTTCAGCCGACGCCGCCATCCCCGCTGACCAACGGGTGAAACCGAACGACAGGGCGAGGAGCCCGCCACTCTTGGCCTTGAACTGAGACCGCCAATTGCAGCTGAAGCACAGCCCCTTCATTCGTCTTTTTGCCATCTCGTCTCCGGTGAAGAGATGAAATCAAGAATTTGGTGTTTTAGTGGTTGTTTCTGCTGCTGCTGCCATTGACTTGGGCGGTGACGGCCCGGCCTGCACGCCTTTAGCCATCACGACCGGGCTGAATGTGTAGCCGCAGCTGGGAAGGGTCAGCCTGCTAGGTGCCATCTGTGTAACTGATGGCTTGCCTTCTTCTTCGACGATGATTTCTAGCCTCCTCTCATAAGCTCACGCGAGACTACAGCCGTTTTTCTAGGGTGGACGGGTTTTGGAGCTTGACATTGGTTTGTAAAGGATTTCAAAGGCCACTCATGAAGATTTGCACCTGTTGTTTCTCCGTCATCTCATCGCATCGGCACAGGAGAGATAGAAACTGCTCTTGGTACTCCGCCATTCTCGTGCGCTAGAGCTAGATGAGTTCACTCAGGGGATTGATCCGTATGGGAGGCCCGAAGAGGTTGACATGCGCAACGAAATGAGGCCAGGTTGGAATGCCATAGCTGTATTCTAGGTGATAATACCATTGCTGGGCCACCCCAGTCATGTGGTAGGACGCCAACCAGACCTTTTCCTCCTCCATAGTGCGCTGTCCAGAAAAGAATTGTTCGCAACAGTCCTTACAATCAAAAATTGAAAAAGCCAATTTATGGAATCGTGGAACCCCTCAGCCGGCGACTGGTTCCTCACCTTCTTGCCTCGGTGAGAGAGGGATACGCTTGTTCTTTCTGCAGCCCGAGTCCTTATGGCTAGATTGCATCCTGTCAATAACCTTCTCCAGGTTATTGACCCTTTCAATGGTCAAGTTCATCTTCTCCATCATCTATCAGATTTTGCTCAGCTTCTTCTTGTCGTCAGGATCCATGGAGGTGTGAAGTGTAGAGGCTCTCATACCAAAGATGATATGGTTGAGTAGTATTGAAGTATAAGTGAATTACCTACTTTTTCATATCAGCTTAAGCTTTTTGGTGAATTGGTTGGTGCATGTAACTCAATATGATATCAGAGCCAAGAGGTCTTGAGTTTGAGACCTAACTGGTGCAAATAAAAAAATAATTGCAGCCCACTTCTATTTTCATATATTAGGTCTAAGAGAGCCTACACGTAAGGGGGAGTGTTAAAATATAAGTGAATTGCTCACCTTTTCTCATCAGTTTAAGCTTTTGAATGAATTAATTGGTATATGTCACTCAATAAGTAGGGAGGGATACTTTGGTGAAGATCGCCCCTGACCCTTGTGGTCAAGGCTCTGATCCAGCCGAAGGTTTTGTTGAATTGATCTTTATTGCCTCATCTCATAGCAGTCGGTCTCCTTTATAAGACTAAGAGCCTTCCTAACAAAGGATTCTATAATAGATAACACACTTAATATAGATTGCCTAATAAAGATAACACACTCAATACTAAGAAGGACTTTTAAATATATCAATAACCTTTCCTAATACTTATCTGTTATCTTCTGCTGACGCATCTTCTAAATCAGCTTCCTCTCCAAATTCGGCTGCAGAACCGACTGTTGTCGTCGCAGCCACTGTACCGTGTCAGGCATTGCTGCCATTGCCGCAACGCCATGTCCAGCCATTGCCACGGCTGGAGACTCTGTTGGCTATCGTGGACGATGTTTATGCACCTTTCCAACAAATACGTCGACAACACATGGTCCCTCTTCAAAATGATGAAAGTGATTGATGTGATCCCTCACAATGATTTCTTGTTTAACTATTTTTATTTTTGATATCACCTTAAATATGGTCTGGCAATCCAAGCAGGAACGCAAATTCTTCATTATCCGAATTGGATGACTAGGAGGTGTCATTACAAGCCCATATGCTAAAGCCAACCTCTCACTACGCACCCACACCATGCGAGCCTTTTGTTCCTTATCTACGTCGTGCAGCACTACATTAATATCAGGAACATAACCTTCACTAGTTGCCTTCAGGTTTAGCCATTCTAGCATTAAGTTTATCACACTCATATCTAGGGATGGTAATTGCACCGATTTATCTGTATACCCGCGGGTAAATACCCTAATAGAGCCGGATATGGAATGTATTCTTTACCCACGGGTATTACAATGGAGGAAACTTTGTACCCATCGGGTAAACGGGTACGGTATGGGTAAGCTCTACCCGTACCCGTCTCACCCGTTTACCCGCGAATCTATAATCTGACAGGTGGACCAGCCCAAATCAGTCCGAAGTCTGAACAGCTGCTTATATGTGAACTCTACCCGTACTTTCTTAAGGACATATATAATTGATGTGAATGTGATGCTTATATATATGTGTGAGTTTGAATGTGATGCTTTTATGTATCTGTCATTAGTTCAATTCTCATACGCTGACTCTCAATTTGTGGGTAAACGGGCATTCCCGTGGGCGACGGGTACCTGCGGCGTTCGCAAGTAAACAGGCATGCCCGCGGGCGATGAGTATGGCGAGGTTCTTTGCCCGTCGTTCTACGCGAGTGTGCCCGTGGACGTAAATCAAGATCGCGGGTATAGGTATGGGCGAGCACTACCTGTGCCCATCACTCCCGATTGCCATCCCTACTCATATCTGGATGGTCTGCTGACCCCACTGAAAAGGCATGAACTTCACCCTTGATCTCAACCCAACTAAGACCTGGCTCCTTCCTTACACCTATATTCCTCATTGATTTCCTCAAAAGAGCAACTTGATCCAAACTTCCAGCTGCAGCATACATATTTGATATCAAAACATAGGTTGTGTCGTCCTGTGGTTCAATCTCAAGTACCTTCTCAGCAGAAAATCTCCCTAGCGTCACATGTTTTATGGACTATAAAGGAGCTAAGCAACGGACGCCAAACCATAGCAGATGGTGTTGAAGGGATATCTCCAATAAACTTTAGAGCATCATGTAGACGGCAGCCCGTCCTAGAAGCCTAACAATGCAAGTGTAATGCTCCATGGATGGTTCGATGCCATGATCAATCCTCATAGAATCAAACAGTGAGAGTCATTGACTCACTAAACCCGTGCTACTGCAGACAGACAGGAGAGCAACAAAGGTGATATCATTTGCCTTAATATTTCTCTTATTCATCCTCTCAAAATGTTCCAGGGCATGTGCAGCATAGCATGTCCATGAAGAGCATATCCTGATATTATGGCATTTCATGAAATTACATCACATTCTTTCATAGTTTCAAATATCTTGCGAGCATCCCTGATGCATCCACACTTAGCATATGTATCAATCAGTGAAATGCTTACCATGGTGTCATTATTGAATGTGGGACTTTTCTCAATCAAACGGTGAACCTGACCAGCATGTTTAATGGATGCTGTGCCCGCACAAGCCCGGAGCACACTGGAGTATGTAACTTGAGTCGAAGGCATTCGAGCGGCACGCATCTCGTGGAATAACTCAAAGCATCTTCTCCAAAACCTCTGGCAGAAGACAACAATAATTGTGGTCCAGCTCACCTCATTGGCATCTTGCAATGATGAAAAGATCTCAAGTGAGCTTTCTATGTCGCTGCACTTGGCATAGAGATCCATTAGTGCATTTCCAACAAATAGCTCAAACTCCTGACCTATGTTTATAGCATGGTTATGAATTTGCTTTCCTACATCCAAGAGGGCCATATTAGCACAAGCTTGCAGAACACTAGACAGACTAAATTCATTGGGTACCACAGAATACCTCATCATTCTGAGGAACAGCTCGAAGGCTCTTGCTCGTTCTGATTGCTCTATGCAGACCAGGATATCATATAACTCCAAAGTATCACATCATCATGGGGAACCATCTCAAAAGCCAAGCGGGCATCCTCAGTGTCCCTGCATTTGGCATGCATATCAACCAAAGCACCACAAACATGAGGCTCAGCATCATAAAGTTTTTTTACTTAGCAGCCATGGATAACCTTGCCTAGCACAACTAACGACAAGCAAACTGCAACCTTGAGCACACTGGTAAGCGCAAATGGGTTAGGGTTAGAACCCACAACCCTCATCTTGGAGAAAACGTGAAGCGTGTTCCAGTCCATGCAGAATAGCAAGAAGCCATCGCAGTCCAAGCAACAACATCCTTACCTGCGATCCCATCAAACACACGCATTGCATCACTGACGTCAACCCCGCACAGGGAGTAGGCATGAATTAGCGTTGACCCGACAAAGGCGTTCCGGTCATGGCCCAGATTGCTCCTGCAGGCATGCACACCCCTGGGCAAGCCAGTGCGCACCTTTGGCAACAACCAGCTTCAGCACCGTGGTGAGCACGAACTGTTCACCTCGTGCCCTGTTAGCTAATCTAGTTACTCTGCATGTCAGTTAGCGTTTCTGCCGCCCACGATGCGTCTTGAAGCAGTGCACATCGTGCGCATAGTGCATGTCAGTTACTCTGCACGTCTTGTGTATGATCGATTCACACTAAGATAGGCAATTAGAGTAGGGTGAATGATTGCGGAAGTTAAAAATAAATTTTAAGATTCTCCCCTAAACATAAAACATATTTAAGCTTCGTTTAAAGTTCTGGACAGAACGATGTACCTTTACTAGAACTGATCTCAATAAAAAAACTGTAACTCCGATTAATCTCAAACTTTGTCGGAATAAACTAGAGAAAGTTATTGAACTAACCCAACTGGAAGTATATCAATCGGAGGTCTAGAACTTGAGATATAAAATAAACAAGCTCGCTGATGCAGATAATACCGAAAATTAATTAAACTCTAATTAAGTGATTAAGCGAAATCCGAAAGGAATTTAATCAACCAAAACTTTCCTGATCACAAAGAAAAACAGTGTTCAAGTGAAAAACTAAAATAAATTCGGTAGAAAAGAAAGCAACACAACAGAGAACAGTTACCTTTATTATGCAATGATCAACTAGAAAATCTCACGTTTCGTATACGCACATGCAAGAACAAGCCGCCGGCCTTTTTGTTTTACGCAAGCGTCATATGCATAGATTGGTACTTAAGTCTTGACAAAAACACACATGCATGGATCACTTAGAAAGTCACGTTAAGTGTATATGCATGCAAACTAACATGCAAACTTAATTAGCCATTGATTAACTGCTACCATCCGGCCACCAAAAAAAAATGCATGCAGCCAGCTGCCTAATCATCTTTTGCTAATTAAAATATGCATTAAAGCATTTTTCTAATGTCCTTCATGCATGCACACAACTTCTTTTATTGGCCTTTTGTTTGCATTGATGCATGCATGAAGACACGAGATGGTTTATGCGCTGCAAATTTCCAATCAGCTAGCATGCACCAAGTAGATGTTACAGCAAACAACTCAAACCGCACAGTAGCAATCAGGTAGTAAAAATCGCTTCAAAAGATATGTTCGTACTAACCTCTTATCATCAACAATTAGAAGATAATCAATCCGAGTTATACCAACAATTAGCAGACGCAGTACTAGATCCAACTTAAGTCACGGCTACAGGGGAGTCCTGCTTCAAAACAGCACCGGCGCTTATTTCCTCCAAAAATCACGGAAACAAAAACACCGGCCGGCAGCTGCCGATCTCTGATCAAGAAACACAGCACACGTCTTTTTCTCTTTAGAACACGCCGCCTGCTCTACCTTTATTTCTCGCCCAAAAGAAAAAACGCGGCCGCAGGCCTTACACCTTTTTCACGTAGCTCTAACCCTCTACCGTGCCTCTGCATGCAACAATACAAACCAATTTATACGCACCAATTCCATGCAGCCATCCAACGAAGCCAACTCCAACACGGAATCTCACGTCCTGATCTGCATGCAGCCGCACATACACACCAACTCAAATACGAAGACAAAACGAACCACGGCTCCGTATTTGTGTTGTAATCCGCGTCCGTATACCACATGCCAGCCCGCATGATCCTTCCGCAGACCGCACATGGACCATGCATTTCACGACAAGTATTGTCGTGCCAGCCGCACAACACTCCGCCATGACGCATCTCCACGTCTCCAACGCCGCGTCATTTCTATGCGCATTGTTCTCTAGCCTGAACGTCCCGCATGATATCCTTGACCGATAGGACCTCAGTTCATCCCTGAACTTAGTCCCAAAACCTCAGCTCTACCTGAACCTAGTTTCAGTCCCGTTATCGACGACGTTTCACCTCAAGCAATACCTGCACATGAATAACCACGCAACCGCGTACGAGCACAAGTCCATAACTTGATTCAAGTCAATCCGCACAATACCTCACATGAGCGTATCATACAACATATACCAATCTGTATACACAACACATTATAAGTAATATCATAATCAACGTTGTCAATTATTCATCATCTAACCTAGACCTAGCTACATGGTCTAACAATCTCCCCCTTGATGAATACATTGATAACACATTAAGTTAACATGACTTCCAACAAATCTAAATAAATAACTGAAGTCAAACTCTCAAACTCTCCCTCTCAACACAAGAGAAGCAATTTTAATTTCTCCAAAACTCCCCAATATCTCAAATTTCTCTCTCCCTTTGGCAATGTAATCATCAAGAAACTTTAAAAGATAATTCGAAGAAGGAGCAATAAGAATAAAAATCTAGAAGCTTTGTAAATTATCTAAGTCACGTTGCATTGGTTTAATAAAGCAACCAAGTCACATTTTTTAGTAGAGCTATCTAGTTCATATAAAGACATATATCATATAGCAATATTAAAATAAATATGTCAATATGATTAAACGATTTATATCAATGACAGACATCGCAACAATAACCAGACTAATTATAAAGAGCACAATGAGATATTACAAGGAAAAATCAAAGCCTAAAAGTGAAGCAAATCTTAACTCTAGGCGGGCTAGCAATCTCATGTAACAACTTATTGCTCCACACTCATATTTCAGGCATGTGGCATGCTTGTAGCATACTTCTTTTCATAATGATATTTTTTTTGTTTTTCCCTTTTTTTTATGGTGGCATGTTTGAAGCATACTTCTTTTCATTTTACGCACTTTTGTACTTTTTTCTTTTTGTTCATCATGGCATGCTTGAAGCATACATCTTTTCAATTCTCTCTTTCTTTTATATTTTTTTAATAAGATGCAAAATTGAGTGATCAAACATGAAACATACAAGCCTCATAGTTAAGAGTTAAAATAAGACTCACAACTAAGCTAATCCTTTTTGATGGCCATCGCAAATTAATAAATATAATCAATCTAGTCAAAGTACTCCGCCATGTCATGCTTTTAATTCAAATGTAGCAAGTTAATTATAACAGTCATAATCAAAGCTACACAACATATGAGTAAATATGATAAAGAGAGCTCTACTACTCAATTGATTTTAATGACTTGGACATGATGAATCAGTTAACAAGGATAATAAACAAATCTTTTGAAATTTTAAAAGACATGCTCCCCTCAGAATAATCCCATAGGTGCAACACAGCCAACTCACTTCGCAAACTAACAAATCGAGAAGTATCAAGCGGTTTTATGAGAGTATCAGCAATTTCAGAATCTAACTTCACAAGATATAGGACAACATCACATTTGCCACATGGTCTCTCAGAAAGTACAAATTTCTTGAAAGCCATCAAAGAGAATGAAGAACTATCAAGTGTTCCAATCAAGCAAGGGTGTAAAAGACCGAAACATAATCAAGCTCATGGTCTCCATCCTTGTCAGCTGTTCTTACATCACAGGAAACAACGATCTTACAGTACCGGGGTTAGTGAAATAAGATTTATGAATCCAGTACTGAGATACACGATGTGGAGGAGCAGTAACAAAACTAGAACCAAAATCACGTGCATTTGGTCGATCAAATCGCCAAAAAGAACGTGAGTTATTTGAATTAAATCCCAAACCAGCATGTGAAATAGATTGAAAGTCATCATAAAAGTTCCCTAAAAATCTAGTTTTTGTATAAGTTCTAGGAACAAAATATGGTACATATTTTTATCTCATTGCATTAATCTGTCTCTCCTCTCTTTCTTAGTACGCCTAAAACAACATTCATGCAAGTGTCCATCTTTTCCACAATAGGTGCAATGAAATCTAATGAAATCTCCATCAAGATGTTACTGGAGGTCGGGGAGATGTCCATCGAGGAAGTCATAGGTTGTCTCCGGTCCATCGAGCAGCGGCACGAGGCGCGAGTGGCGGCCGTGGAACTAGGCTCACGCCTACTCCTCTCCTCCAAAGAGGAGGAGATGATCTGCCGCATGCGCAGGCGGGAGAACGATGTTCCACGCGGCGGCTGTAGCGGCGCGGGAGGCAGTGGCTTGAGTGACAGAAGTATACACCACGTTGTGACGCATCACAAGCCAGTCGTGGGTGTGACGCGTCACAAGCCAGTCGTGGGCGTGACGCACCACGCGAAGGCGGAGGCGGCGAGGCCTCCAACAAGGACAAGTGACGCTATTGCAAGGAGAAGGGCCATTGGGCCCATGACCGCAGGAAGAAGAAGAGGGACATGGCACAGGCACATCTCATTCAGAAAGGTGGCGAGGAGGACGAGCCATCGTTGCTGATGATGCATATGGCATCACTAGCATCACAACCCGAACATCCTCCGACGCGCAGGGGAGAAGGGCATTGTACCAGCACACTCTTACCCCACCCTGCGGATCTGGAAGAGGTGTTGCAGCATGCAACGGTCGATGGCAGGAGGAAGGCAGGTGGCTCGCTGATGGTCCAGTCTCAGTGGAGGCGGAGCATGTCCACAACCTCAATCAAGAAATCCTTGGCGTCCATGTGCGGTAGCAGGTAGAGAACAGTGGCAGTGAGCATGTAGGATGTAGCAGAGGGCATTTGCACGATTCGGCCATGGCATGGAGTGTAAAACAAAACTAGAGGCTAAACATGAACCACAACATTATCCCTAGATCAAAACATGAACACAAGCCATAAACTTTAGAGCGGAAGCGTACCCGAAGACGAAGAAGCCATTCGCGCGGTCAGTGTAGAGCTGGACGAGCACGTAGAGAGGGTGTTCGGTCAGTGCAGGAGGGAGGTCGGTCGGCGTCGGAGTCGCTGAGGACGAGGACGAAGATGGGTGTCGGCCTTCGTTCACCGTAGCGCACGTGAGAGATCGGGTCTGTTGGGGACGTTTTGGGCTTAGCACGTACTCGTGTCTATAGCCCTGCCGTACCCCCGTTTTATATAGCGCTAGGTGACCGGGACCGAAACCAAGTCGAGTTGGTTGCGCCCCTGATCAGGGCGCGTGAGTGGAGGCGTACCTCCCTAAAATCTCAGGATTCGGTTACCCGAAACGATCAACCCAACATTCTCCCCTTTGATCGTGAGGCTAACATCATAAGCCCATTCTTAATGAAAATAGCTCATCAAGGCAATGTGTTGCACAGCCAATGAAGAGTCATACAACCCTAGTACCTATAGTGTACTATTCCATCTCAAAGTGGATATGCATTATACTTAATGGGAGTTAGTTTGCTTTAGGTCCTTTTATCCAGAATCAAAGGCTTTCCAATAAACCCATGTCGGCAACATGATCACAAAAGATATTGGGTGGTAAGCCTTTAGTAAGCGGATCCGCAAGTATTAACTTAGTACTAATATGCTTGATACTAATAGTTTGATTCTGGATTCTATCTTTCACAACATGATACTTAATGTCAATGTGTTTGGCAGCACCACTTGACTTGTTGTTATTTGCATAAAAGACTGCGGGTTCATTATCGCAGTATAGGGTGAGTGGTTTAGAGATGATGTCTACCACTCTAAGTCCCGGGATAAAATTCTTAAGCCATACAGCCTGCCCGGTGGCCTCATAACATGCCACAAACTCAGCTTGCATCGTTGAAGATGTCGTAAGGGTTTGTTTGGAGCTTTTCCACGAGATAGCTCCTCCAGTGAGTGTGAAGATATAACATGACGTGGATTTCTTAGTATCAACACATCCCGCAAAATCTGAATCTAAATAACCAACAACTTCAAGGTTATCAGAAAACTTATATGTGAGCATGAAATTCTTAGTGGCTTGCATATAACGCAAGACTTTCTTAACGGTCTTCCAGTGGTCCGGTCTTGGATTTGACTGATATCTGCCAAACATCCCAATTACAAAAGCTAAATCAGAGCACGTACATACTTGAGCATACATAATGCTTCCGACAGCTGAAGCATAAGGAACCGACTTCATATGATCAGTTTCATATTGGTTCCTTGGACATTGGAATGTCCCAAACTTATCGCCCTTAACAATAGGAGCAGGCGAGCCAGAGCACTTATGCATATTGTATCTCTTCAGTACTCTGTCAATGTATACCTTCTGAGATAAACCTAATATTCCTTTAGATCTATCTCGGTGAATTTCAATTCCAAGAACATAAGAGGCATCACCGAGATCCTGCATATCAAAATTAGATGAAAGAAATCTCTTGGTCTCAAACAGCATATCCTTATCACTGCTGGCCAATAAGATGTCATCCACATATAGTACTAAGATGGTGAATTTACTCCCCTTGAACTTAGCATATATGCAGTTATCAACTTCATTTTCTTTAAAACCAAAACTCCTTATAATCTTATCGAATTTGAGGTACCACTGCCTCGATGCTTGTTTTAAACCATAAATAGATTTCTTAAGTCGACACCCCATATGCTCCTTGCCTTCTACGACAAAACCTTCCGATTGAGCCATGTAAACGTTCTCTTGCAAGTCGCCATTAAGAAATGTTGTCTTAACATCCATCTGATGCAGCTCTAAATCATAATGAGCTACAAGTGACATAACAATTCTAAAAGAATCTTTAGTCGAGACAGGAGAAAATGTGTCATTATAGTCAATCCCCTCTCTTTGTGAGAAGCCTTTTGCTACAAGCCTTGCTTTGAACCTTTCGACATTCCCTTTAGAGTCATGTTTGGTTTTGTATACCCATTTACTGCCTACTGTTTTGACTCCGTCAGGAATTTCTACTAAGTCCCATACATCATTAGTGCTCATAGACTTTAGTTCATCCTCCATGGCTTCAAGCCATTTAGAAGAATGTTCACTCATCATGGCTTCCTTATAAGAGGTGGGATCATCTTCCCCATATCATTAATATCCTCATTCATATAAACAACATAATCATTAGGGATGGCAGATCTTCTCTCCCGCTGTGATCTTCTGAGAGGTACATCAGTTATTACAGGGGACTGCTGAGGCTCATAATTAGGTGTAACATTAGGAATTTCAGAGACCTCAACATTGGGTGCAACAACAGTATTCTCTATTGGAGTTGCTACTGGAGTTGCAACCACCTGAGGAACAGGAATATAAGGCTCCAGGATGAGCGGTGTAGGAACATAAACCCGCTTCTCCTCAAGATCTATCTTCCTGGGCTCCAGATCCTCGTTATTCTCTAAGAACACAGCATGCCTTGTTTCTACAAACTTAGTTATCCTATCAGGACAATAAAAGCGATACCCTTTGGATCTCTCAGGGTACCCAATAAAATGGTAACTTACTGTCTTAGGGTCTAATTTCCCAATATGTGGATTAAATATCTTAGCTTCAGCACGACAACCCCATACTCGTAAATATTTCATACTCGGTTTCCTCCCAGTCCATAATTCATAAGGTGTTTTAGGTACTGATTTACTGGGAATCCGATTAAGAATATGTGCGGCTGTCTTTAGTGCTTCCATCCACAAGCCAGTTGGTAAACTAGAATGGCTAAGCATGCTCCGTACCATATCCATAAGTGTACGGTTGCGTCGTTCAGCTACTCCATTCTGCTGAGGTTCACCAGGCATAGAATATTGGGCAACAATGCTATTCTCCTGAAGGAACTTAGCAAAAGGGCCAAAAATTTGCCCGTAAGAGGCATGTCTTCCATAATATTCTCCCCCTCTATCCGATCTAACCACTTTGATTCTTAAGTTGTGCTGATTTTCAACTTCAGCCTTAAATATCTTAAATTTGCCAAGTGATTCAGATCGGTCTTTAATGGGAAAAATATAGCCATAACAGGAGAAATCATCAGTGAACGTAATGAAAGAATTAAAACCATCCACTGATGTCACAGAAAAAGGACCACAAATATCAGTATGAATTAATTCTAAAGGTCTTGTGCTGCGAGTGGCTCCCTTCTTTATTTTCTTTACATATTTGCCTTTAATGCAATCAATGCAGTGGTCTGAGTCAGAGAAATCTAATGGGTGAAGAATCTCTTCTTTAATGAGACGCTCCATTCTCCCCCTCGAAATGTGGCCTAAACGACAGTGCCACAGTTTCGAAGAAGTCTCATTGCTCTTTTGACGCATAGCATCATACACATTCAAAGATACAGGAGTTTTATTAAGGGAAAGCATATAGAGCTTGTCTTATCGAAAGGCAATACCAACATTATTTGATTTAAACGTAATGGTGCATTTTCTATCACCAAAAATAGATTTAAAACCATCATCGTCTAATAAAGAAACTGGAATCAAATTCCTCCTGATGGAAGGAACATAAACTACATTATTAAGACGAAGCATGAAGCCGCTATCTAAAATTAATGAAACAGATCCAACTGATTTAACTTCGGCTTCTTTTCCATCCACGACTCTAAGACTTCGCTCCCCCTTTCTTAGTGTTTTCGCGGTATGAAATCCCTGTTAAGAGTTGGTAACGTGCACAGTTGCACCTGAGTCAATCCACTAAGAATTAAGAGAGAAATCAGCATAAAGTGTTTCATCAATGAACGTAATTATATCATTACCCCTTTTGGCGAGCCACTTTAGAAAACCAGCACAATCCTTCTGGAAATACCCTGGCTGCTTGCAGAAATGACACTCCCCTCCTTTAGATGCTCCAGCGGGAGCAACATGGGGTTTACGCGCATGTTGCACCTTAGGCCCCGACTTAGTTGAATTGGGAGAGTACTGCAACTTTTCTTGGATTTGAAGTCCCCTTGGAACTTCCTTTTGTGAGATCCACCAACTTGAAATGCAAAATCTTTCTTTTCTGTCCTTAGTCTTTCTTCCTCCTGGATACACATGGCGATTAAATCGCTCATACTCTATTTTTCTTTTTGAATATTATAATTTATCTTAAATGCTATGTACTCAGAAGGAAGAGAAGTCATGATAAAGTGGACTAGAAAACCATCAGATATTATCATGTCCATGCCCTTAAGTTTTTCTGCCATATCAGTCATTTTCATGATATGCTCTTTTATGTTGCTGGACCCATCATACTGAGCGTTTAAGAGCTTCTGGATCAAAGTGCTGGCATAAACTTTAGTGGAGCCTTTGAATTTCTCCTCTATTGAGGCCAGATACTCTTTAGCATTTTCGGAATTGGGGATTGCTCCCCTGATCCCGACTGAGATAGAAGTCTTCATAATCATTAACAATAGACGGTTTGACCGCTCCCATTTTTCAAAATTAGCTTCATAAGCTTTCTTTTTATCATCATAATTTTCCTCATCTTCAGTGGGAGGAACGGGAGCGGTTACCCTCAAAGCATAATCAAGGTCCAACACGCCAAGGACGACATGGATTCTCTCTTTCCATGTGGGAAAATTGTTTCCCGTGAGCTGCTCAATGTTATCAATGGTGGCAGCAACATTGGAAGCATTTAATGCTGTATAAGATTATAGGGCATAATTAGAAATAATATAACAATATATATTGCATGCAATTAACCCTACGTTGGTCTGATTAATAACATGCCAAAAAATAGTTCTAATTCATATCACCGTTGAGCAGAAAATGAAAAAGAACGTAACAATTTTATGGCGTCATATGATTACAGTTAACGTTGGTCAGAATGTAATCGTATGCATACATAATGCCATAACATAAAATCTCAGATTAAAATATCCTGTTGGTTCAATTTTAATCGGAGAGAAAACATGATAATATGATAAAGATATATCATAATTTGTCAGCCGATAAATAATTAAAATAGTGCACCAATAGGTAAATTAAATAAAGCACTGTAAATAATTATCTCAAGAGTAAGTAAACAGTGCATAAAACGTAAAATAATGGTACAAAAGTAAACTAATAATGCATTGCGATTAGTTAATTAAAAAATTGACTAAATAAGGGCAGAACAAAATCCTAAATAAAATCTTATTCGGCTAGCCCCAAAACAAAAAATGCACGCACTGTCTTAGAATCACGCACGGCCCAAAAATTTGGCCGAGAAACTTAACCCACCGACGCTCAGAAAAATAATCTCACGCACCGGCTCCTTTTTCCCGAGAAACATGCTCCAGCACTCGGCCATACCTTCCTTCCCTAAAAAAACGGATCGGCAACAGGCGGGAGAGGCGGCCGTGGGCGGGAGATCGAGCGCGTCGCCGGGGAGCGCCGCAAATCGCGAGGGGCCAAGTCAAGGGGCTCCCAGGCCCGAGCGATAGCCGGGGGGGCGGAGCGCAGCGGCGGAGATCGACGACGCGCCAAGAAGCCGATAAGATTTTTTTTTGTTTCTTCACCCGATCTGGCTTTTCAACTTTCTAGATCCCCTTCTTGTTGCCCCCAAAACTGAGTGTTGATTTGTTGTTTGCCCTGATCCGAAGTTTGAGTTTTGGTTTGCAAAATAAATCCGTGAGTCCCCTCCTTCTAAATGCTAAACGAGCCATTAAACATCAGATCCGATCTTCTAAAACTTAGATCCAAGTTCGGTTGATACTAGTTTGGGTTCAAAATGATTCTAGGGTTGCTCTGATACTAAATGTAAAACGAAACTAGAGGCTAAACATGAACCACAACATTATCCCTAGATCAAAACATGAACACAAGCCATAAACTTTAAAGCGGAAGCGTATCCGAACACGGAGAAGCCATTCGCGCGGTCGGTGTAGAGCTGGACGAGCACGTAGAGAGGGGGTTCGGTCGGTGCAGAGGAGGTTGGTCGGCGTCGGAGTCGCCCAGGACGAGGACGAAGATGTGCGTCGGTCTTCGTTCATCGTAGCGCACATAAGAGATCGGGTCTGTTGGGGACGTTTGGGGCTTAGCACGTACTCGTGTCTATAGCTCTGCCGTACCCCCGTTTTATATAGGGTTAGGTGATCGAGATGAAACCAAGTCGAGTTGGTTGCACTCCCCATCAGAGCGTGTGAGTGGAGACGTGTCTTCCTAAAATCTTAGGATTCGGTTACCCGAAACGATCAACCTAACATGGAGCACACCCATGGTTTGCAGCGTCGGAGATTGAGTCATCCCATGGTTTGCAGCGTCGGAGATTGAGTCATCGAGGATAAGCACCACATCCATATGTGCGTAAATGTCCTTGGTTGGTGATTGTGTCCACAACCATCTCCATTTCTCTTTTCTTGTTTGTTCCATAGAAGAGAGAGACATGGGAGAAGTTGCCTTCCACCTTAGCATCCTACGTTGTCAACTCAGCCTCATGGGAGCCACATCAGCAGAAAACGGTGGCTAACAACGAAAATGACTTGTGGTGCAATTTGAGACACGTTTAAGGGATCGATAAAGTAAAATACAAGTTGAGAGGGCTAAGTGAGACAACTGCACAAGTTTAGAAAACTCCAATGCAATTTAACTCTTAAAGTATCTAAACTCAACCTCATCTCCACTCCCTCAACCCCTCCTCTCCACAGAGCCATGGAGCATGGATTTGTCGGTCTGGCTATGGCGCCACTGCAGCATGCGGTGCCACCCGGGAGGCAAGGATTTGGCCTTTGTGTGGCCTCCTTCACGGGTGGTAGCTGGGATTCGGCCGTGGTATCGCCACCATTGTTAGTGTGCCGATCTCCTGTTGCTGTTGTTCATGTTATCCTGGTAATGTGACCAACATATTGGATTTGAATTGGTAGTACTAGTAGCTCAAATTGAATCTAGCAGTAGTCAAGCAAGCACAAGATGGAATTTGACTCCTCCGTTTCTGTTTTACTCGAGAAGGTCTCACTTCACTAATTAACTAATTTGCATCAAGGAGAAGCAAACCAATTCACTCCTGACATGTTTGCCTAATTAGTGGTGCAAGGGAGATGCGCGGACAAAGCTACTGTCGTTTGTTGTTCATCGCCGCCACCAAAACCTAGGTAGCTGCTGATGCCGCTGGTGAAGATAGGTGCACGAGAGCATGCAAGGACGCTGGTGTCGCCGGCTCGCCGCCACTGTTTGGAGGCTGACCGCCGCCGAGGGTGTCGGCTTGGAGAAGAGAAGTGAGATGGACCAAAGAGGGACAAAAGTGTCATAGTGGACAGTGGCGGATCCAGAAATTTTAAAATAGGTATTCGAAGTTACAAAAATATTGTGCAATAGAAAACATAAAGATTTCAAATTTGCAGACTTTTTCATTTTGTAAAGCTCAAAGATCTACAAGGATTTGCTACACATAGAATAGAAGACAAATTAACCATGTAGACGCTGATTTATCCAAACACAACAATAAAATATGCACAAAGAAACATCATGTGCGCAAAGAACTTGAAATGCTTAGAAACCACGGGCGACGGGAAGACCGAGTCCGGATCGAGAGGGCGTCACGGGGGCTGGGGCAAGGGTGGGGCTCGGCCGCTCGGGGTGAATCCGTGAATGGCGCAGGGAGGGGTCGAGGGGATGAGCCGATGCGAATGGGGATGGGGAATGAGTCGCCGGGCGGGCCGCCGGGGGACGGGGGTAGGGGAGATGCATATTGCGGAATGGAGAATGGCCGAACCGATGGGCTGATGAGGGGGTGGCCGGTGGGCTATTTGGGCTCTAGTATAGTGATTTTAACCCAACTGTGTATATACATATATATTATACTTTATATATATTGATTTTTTGTTCAAAAAAATAGGTATTCAGCTGAATACATTGAATACCCTCTAGAACCGTCTATGATAGTGGACAGCATTAGGACAGAATTGGTAAATTAAGTGATGGAGTGAAGTTTGAGTGGTATTAAAATGAACCTGAAAGATTCAGTGGTATTTTGCTAAAGATCGTATTTTGAGTGGCAAGGAACCAATTTTACCCCAAAAAAAGTTTGTACATAAGAAGAGACTAGAGAAGCAGAGAGGGACAAAATGATCCATAATGGCAAAATATGAAGTTTTCAACCTTTGAGGTGGCAAAAGATTGGTACGTAGGGTCTCTGTCTACATACAAGCAAGATTCATATAGTTTTCATAGTTCGTGCTCCACACTCTGGCATTTTGTGTGAATTACCCTTATTTATGATTTTTACGATTTTTGGGCAACGAATTGGAGTTTTGAAGTTTCGGATCTCCTCTCCTAGCACACGAGTTGCACCAGCCCTTGTATCTTCACAAACGTTAGGTGGGGCCAGGCATGAACAAGCCCAGCCATGAAACGTCTGCCCTTTCACAAGCCTATGCCCGAACCAAGAGAAAGTGTGGCCCAAAGCCCAAACATTACTTGACCATGAACACAAGCTCACTTCGCAGAAATGAAACAAATAAAGCGCCTAATTCCCAAGACATTGGGTCTGATACTACTTCACATCATAAGTTCACAGTCCACAAACAAATAGGAATGACACACCATTTCTAGAATCCAAATTCTTCTGAAATCTCAACATAAAAACATTATCTCAAATTGTGAATCCAATTGAAGCATGCGAGCTTATTGGTCTCTTCCGGGGCGAGGAGGGAGCTGCCGCTAGGAGGCGATGCCGATGGGGGAGTGCGTGTGGAGGGAGGCGGAGGAGGTGATGGCGTGTTAGCGAGGCAGAGGAGCTGTGTAGGGCTGTATATTGAGCTAAGTCCTCGTCTTACCGAGTTTTTTAATTGATATAATTTAATTTAATGTTATTTTATTAATAATTTAAAAGTATTTTTAGGATTGAACTCTGTAACACCTTGATTTTTAGAGCCTTTTTGAATCTTTTAAAATAAAATTCACCATTTGGATTTTTCTCGAATTAATTAAAGCTTAAAATAAATTCTCATTAATTAAAAAGATTTAATATGACTAAAGAAAATATCAAATAAAAGAAAACAAGTTTTTGTTGGGTTCCTTGGAAAACTAGTTTTTGTTGGGTTCCTTGTACTGCAAGGAATATTTCAGTATTTTTCTTGAGTTTTTCTGGATTTATTTGCTATTTTCTATAGCCTTTTTTATTTTATTTGAATTTCTAAATTAGAAAAACCCTCAAAAATCCTAAAAACAGTACTAGTCCAAGCCCATTACTGTTCATCCTGGCCCAACCAACCCCAATTGTCCGATCCTATCCTTGCCATGCATCGCCCATCTGGCTGTTTACCAAAGCCAACCACCGAATCTCTCCCTTGTAACACGTGTCAACCATCTAGTCATCTAACTACTGTTCATCCGTGTCGTCTAACCTCATCCGTCTGATTCCTTTTCGAGCCATGTGTCACCCATCGACTGGTCTTGTTACTGTGCTTCGTCTCCGTTTTGAACTTCTCCGTCCTCCATATTCGATCCTCCTCGGCGTGCGTGTCCGGGCTGGACACCACCGTCGCCATCTTCGAGCCGGAGTTCTCGGCCACTGTGCTTATGAAACTACGCCGCCGCCTCGCCCTCTGTACCCCATAGCTGAAGCTCACCCATGCTTCTTCGATGTCCATGCCACGCGTCGTTGTGCTCGCCGAGTCACCGTCGCCAAGTGTCGTCACCTCGTTCTCCCTACTACCCGAGATGTCACCGTCATCTTTCTCGCAAGATCGATCTCTGTTGCCGCTCGCCCTCACCACCGGAGAACTGATGTGCTTCGCTGCCGATGAGTCCCCAGCGCTGGTGAACCTCCGCCTTGCTTTGCCCGGCCGCCGCTTCGCCCGTCGTGCTGCTGACATCACCCGACCAACGTCACCCCACACCTGCACCGTGCGTCACTTCACATTCTCTGTAGACCTTGACCACCATGCACCGAGAGTCTGACATCCGGGACCCATGTGTCAGCTACATTGTTTTGTGAACCTATGCGCCAAGTCGAGCCGAGTCAGCAACCACGTAGGTGTCTACCTCAGCCCTAAGCCCACCTATCAGCCACATGTCGTGCCACATGTATGCCACATCAGCCCACCTATCCATACGCCGAATTCACCGTAGACTAGGCATTTCGTGAGATGAGTCTATAGCACAGTAGAATTTTCAATTTTTCAGGTTTTTTAGATTAAATTTTGAAGAGCCCATTCTCCTCTGTTCTAGCTCCGATTTTCCCATTCCTTTTTCTAAATTCATCTAAAATCAAGCTCTATCTTTTGGTTCTAGTTTTAAAATTTTTGAAATTCATTTGAATTTTATTTGAATTTATTTTATGCCTCGTTCGCTGTCTCTCTCATTAGATCGCGTCTTCGAAGAAGCGAGAGCACAACCAGAGGACCAAGAATTCAAACTGAGCAAGGCCAAGGCGAGTCGTATCTTTCGATCATGTTGAACCTAATTTTTAATCTATTATTTATTTTATTTTATTTTAAATTATCATGCATTACTATTTTATTATAAATCTTCGTATGTGGTAGTTATTGTCCAATTTGATTAATCCCCCATTTAGTAATTCGAATGTCATGATTCCATTATCACCATAGGATAAAAAATTATTTAGTGATACCACACAAATTGTCACATAGGTTGTACGTTTAATTTGCTTAGTCGTGCTTACAGACATGTTGGGTTCATCATCACATGTGATCAATTGATCAATTTGACTTAATGAGATATTGAATCGTGGTTGTAGCCACAGTTATAAAATTTATGTACCATGACATTAGTGTGTCACTGGTGTTGGTTTTACAAACTTAATTTTCACTCAAACGAGTGATTGTGCAGTAAGGGGGGAAGTGTGGATTCATTTCAAGATATGTGAATGTCTCGCTTGGGTACTATCTAAAGACTTAATTTTGTGCGTCATTAATCTAAGTCTTACTGTGCAAACTACATGTCTAATATGGGATAGATCTAGCAGATTAATTTATAATATTTTAATTTCAATCTCGCCATTGTGATGAACATGATTACTAATTTCTATAAGATGCAAGGGGGGTGTGATACGAAACCCTAGCGGATGTATTGAGTTAAGGTTGAGTATTGTAAAGGTCTTGTTGTGATTTTCTGATACATAGAGGAAATATCATCGTCTCGGTACAGTTGTGCAACTTCTACAGAGTGTAAAACTATTCGAATAGCCGTGTCCCCGGTTATGAACAATACTCGTGATTTCACACGAAGTGTAGAGATTTCATCAAGACTTGTTTGGTTAACTTTGAAAAGTGAATGGTTAGTTCACTGGTGGTTCACCTTGTGAAAAGTTAGTTCACAAGTGATTTTATTAATTATTTTGGTTATTTATTTACTATCATTTTCTTTGAAGTTTGTTTTTAATCTATTTATTATATTTACTTTACACTATTGCTTTCTGTAAAATAACCTTTCAGCCATCAATTGATAAGCCTTGAATGTTATATTGCATCTTTGTTATAAACAACTTGTTGGGTACTAATATACTCACGGCTTTATACCTACTGTTGCTTAGTTGAAGAAGAAGAACCACAGTAGTACGAGGTATGTAACATTCCAATTTTTGATGCAACGAACAATTGTGAAAATGGGAGCCTTTTCAAAATTTTAGCATTTTCTGACATTTAAATTTTTGAACTTCTATTGGGTTTTGGTTGTGGTTCCACAAAGTAAAAAATGGAGTATATGTGTATGTATACATGCAAGGCTACAACACATGAAATAAAAAAAGATTCAATTGTGAAAGAAAATTTTAAATTGAAAGCTAAATCTAAAAAGATGGTCCAAAACTTTGCCTAAAATATCACAAAATCAAAATCACAAATATACTTCAAAATTTTAAATGGGAAATTCAAAATAAAAAATGAAAAAAATATGGGAAGGAGAGCCAGCCAGCCGGCCAGCTCCCCCCTCTTTCTCGCTCTCTCTCTGGCTCTCTCCCTCGCTCACCTCTCTCTCTCTCTATCTCTCATGCACCCGAGCCTTCCCTCTCTCTCCCTGTGCCCATGCGTGCCTATACCGCACCAGTGCGCCACCGCCCGTACCGTCCACTGTTCGTCCCCGGATTCCCGCCGTCACCCGTACCATCTCCCAGCCCCCAATTGCTCTCTGTTCCCTCTGAGCGGACAGCACGGCGCCCATGCCGCCGAACCGCCTCCCTCATCAATCACAGCTGCTCTGACTCCGACCTCCATCCCTTACGCTCGCCAACCCTATCCCGTCGCCGTGCCAAGTCAGCCTATCTTGCACTGTGGCCATGCTGCCCTCGCTATCAACCGCCATGGGCGCCCACGCCCCCTCCACGTTGACGGCCTCCTCCGCTGCCTATAAAAGCCCGCCGGTGGCCCAGATCGTCTCTCCACCTTTCCCTCTCGCTCCCATAGCATCCAATTGAACACTTAGGTCTTCTAGCTCGCCGTCATCGCTTTCTCCCCCAACTCCGATCCCAGAGCTCGCCGCCGTTTGCGCCCATATCCGTTCGATTTCGCCTGCTGGAAGCACCTTTGAAGCTCGGTGGAGCCATTCCCAAGGTCCCCCGAAGCCCCCATCACCTGAGAAGCTTCCTCACCGTGTGACCTCCCCCGAGCTCCGCTGCCGCAGGCCGATAGTTCACTACAGTCCTCCCCGAACCTCAGCGACCCTGGATTCGACGCCGTGCTACCCCAGAGGTACTTCATGAGCCTTTAATTGAATTGCAATGCCGTAGACCGCCATATCTATGCTTGCCCTGTTCCACCACCGCTCGGGCCCGCCGCCGGCCAACGCTCCGGCCAAATTGGCCGGCGAGAGCTCGGTCATAGTTGGGCGCAAGCACGTAGGATCTATTTTTGAAATGCTAACGTGCGATCACCGACCCCTCCACCGATAGTGAGCCTCGCCGGAATCAGGAGGTTGAAGAAGCCACTGTGCGCGCGAGATTAATTAGCGACAGGTGTTAATTAGCAGTAATGACAATGGTTAAAGATAATGAGTCACTGACGTGTGGGCCATACATTAAATTAAACCGGTACCAGGTCCCACCCATCAGTGTCTCATATAAATTTAAAATCCCGCGGGCCCCATCTATCAATGGCACAAAGGGAAGGAATTAACCCCCTCGGTGGAGCCCACGTGTCAGCCTAGGCGCGAATAAGGAATTTAAAACCCCGTGGGTCCCACGTGTCAGCCACTGTAAGAGTTAAATAAATAATAAATAGCAGTGGGTCCCACCTGTCAGTGAAATAGAAAGAAAAATAAAATATCTGGTGGGTCCCATCTATTAGCCCCACATCATCTCTCTCCTCGGGATAATTAAATAATACCTGATTTTTGATTTTTCATTAAATGAACTGAAAACTTTAGAAATTCATAACTAATTTGTTTTAACTCCAAATTAAATGAGAAAAATTGCTAAATTCATCTAAATTCATCCTCTGTCCAGTGGAACTGAAATTGTGAATTTTTGAGCTTATTTGAATTTATGATACCCATTTAAATGGTTATGTTAATTACATTTAAACTTTAAAAGTTCATAACTAAATCATCTTAACTCCAAAATCAGTGAGGGAAATTGCAATACTTATCTAAATTCATTTTCTGTCTAATGGAACCAAAAACCATAAGTTTTTGAGTTGTTTGAATTTTTATTAGGGTTTTGTTTGGCTATGTTAATTTGTTTTATTTCTTTTAAAATGTACGATCGTCGTAAAATTAGCATACGAGGCCCAGGAAAAGGAATCTGAGACAAACCCAGGCCAAGACCAGTAAGACCGGGACAATTATGAGCCAGGCGAGTCAATACTTTGATCATTTTGAATATCCATTTTGCAAATTATTTAGATTTAAATTATCAAATGTGTGTTGTTATTTTATGTGCTATCTTATGTTGGATTTCATGCTTTAGCTAGCTGCCCTTTTTAATAAATGCTACTATTATACCATCCCGGCACATTTATACTATGAACATTGTTATCCGTAGGAAAAATTATAAATGTAAGAGTTTCAAAAGAAGCGGTTACGTTTATACTACTTGGCCTAGCAATGCTTAGTTTCTGGGGGTGTTGAGAATTCCCCAATCTCATATAAAGAGCAAGTTTTGGGAAAAGTTGTGGTTGACAATGGTTGGGTATGTTTAAAATGGTGGTTATTTTAATGCCCACAAAAATCCTTAAAATTGCTTATATGTCTGGACGGCTAGTTCGGGGGCATGGTGTATCGGTGTGCACGTGTGTGTGGTTTTGTGGTAGAACCGCCCAGATAACCAAGGACTGAATCGGGTCATGACCTCCCATTGTAAAATAGTACAAACCACAAGCTGGCAAAGTGTAGGCATGACTAAATAATTTGCATCGCTAGTAAAGAAAAGCACTTCGGAGTGATCCACGAGTTGTGTCGCTGGATGGAAGCTATCGTGGACACGGGTCGAGTCGCTGGATAGAAGCCGTCATGTGGCGCAAGAGGGGGTCTGGATGAGGCAACAATAAAGCCTTCCTGCAGACGAAACCTTAGCGAGTGAAATCCTTTACTAGGTGCATTGTAAAGGTCATGTAATAATCCTCTTGATTTACATGTCTAAGGAAACATGTGGACGATAGCAATTGGGTTATCTCTTATGGGTAAAGGTGTACAATCTCTGCAAAGAATTAAACTATTCGAATAACCATGCCCACGGTCAAGGGCGGACATGGGAACTTAACTTTGATATAGTTCTATTTCAAAAAAAAACAAGTTTCGCAGTTATAACGTGCCCACGGTCAAGGGCAGACATGGAATGGTAAAATGAAGGACGATGGACTATCCTAGTTTGAGTTGTCCTGCGTGTCATCCTAAAGGTAAGTTAAGCGGCTATAACGCTGAAAACTGGTTATGTGGTTCAATTGCCCTGGGGCATTGGATGAGATCTGTACTTATTCTATAAAATATTTCCTCAAAAAATATATGTTATATAATTCAAGGCTAAGTCTAGGATTTCTTATATTTACCCTTAAGTCTTTTAAAACGCAAAGTTCCGACAACTAAAATAAACCTGAGTCTATCCTTGCCAAGTCATGCATGTTATAAATAATTGCATTCTGTGTATTGGCTCACTGAGCACGGTGGTTAGTGTGCTCACACTCGCATAAACAAATCCAAAAGCAGGAGGACAGGATCACTACGCATACGAGGATGCGCCAAGTCAAGGAGCTGACGATGGCAACTAGGGCAAATTTTAAATGTCCAGTCTTAGGCAGTAGGCTCGCCGTAAGGGTATTTGCCTATATGACCCAGGGTTGGGCCATATAGATGGATACATTTACCCCCAGTCACCTGCCTGTGGCTTGCGGTTCCGCTATTGTCTTTCTCTCTCGCTACTTTACCTTTTGATTGTAGTATTTGGCCTATGAGGCCCGTTATGTAAAACAATTACCTGACGTGGTATACTTTAAAACTCTGATGTAAATTGTATTTGATTTTGACTATATGATCATCATGCGATCTATGAATTGATCCAGCAATGTACTGTGAGTACTATCTACTGATTTAGGGAATAGTGCGGTGGAATCACAGAGGATTCTGGATTGAAAATCCGAGTCCGACAAGGTACCTGAAGGAGGATACTTTGAAAACTTCATGAATTAGGACTCGCTCCGCAGTTGATTTCCTATGGGCATGTCGAATGGTTACTATGCTTATTTTTATTTTTCGCTACTAGTTTTTTAAGCCCTTCAAGCTAATTAATTGCAAGCTTGGCCATAAAGTCGTACTCTGATAATTAATAATACTTGAGTGTTTTCCTTTATTAATCGTGCATATGGTTGATATTTCATCTATATTTATATTATGTGCAATAGTGTGATCCTGAACTAGTGTGGTATACAAAGAGTCCGAATTTGTATATTCGAGTCTCGATAAAGTTAAGGTGAGCTAGAGCAAAACTCAATTTCATTCAAAATTGACTCATTTCAATGCTTAACCAATTAACCAGTGTAATTAAAGCAATTTTGCATCGAGTCAATGAGCACAACTAACAAACCTTTTTTTCCACCCCTAGAGGCGAGGGCGTGCTAGCAAGGCCGAGAAGTGATGAGAACATTACCCCTATAGATACAACCAAATTTTCTATGCTTGCGATACCAATTATAAGAGCTCGTACACTTCACTTAAATTATCATGTGAGCTCATTTTTAGGAGTGCATTTACATTATATGAACTATATGATGCTACCTAATGATTAACATGTATATTTATCCAGCACCATGTCACCCTTAGACCAATTCAATCAAGAGTTCAAGTGGAACACATTTTGGAATTCAATTCGGCATCCAGATCAATTCAGATTCAGCCTGATAGGTTCGACTTCAAACGTGCATAACTCTCACATACGGAGTTTGTTTGAGGTGTGTAAATACTTGATGGAAATCTTATCTTATACTCTTTCCAACGGATCTGACCTCACCACCAAATTCATTCCGAGCACACCGTAATCACCAAAAGGTGTTGTGTTACCTATTTGAGCAAAACTAGGCCTTGTAATGCTTGGGCCAAAGGGAAATATGCCCCCACCTCTTGGCCTATACTATTCATAGATGTACTATTCACATAAACAGTACCACCCTCTTATTTCTTAGTTATGTGCGTTTTTTCGTTCCCTATTTAAGGAGATCGCACCCCACTAGTTTCCTTGGATTTCATTTATGTTTAGTTTGCTTTCGTTGCAACTTATATCTTCTGTTTGTGTCGACTGGACCACCCAATCAAGATCCTTATTCGGAATCTCATCTTATTAGTAATTCTTAAATATTAGTAATTTCAAATTGCTTATTATCATGTTCTTGCGTGTTCTTCAGTTGCAAGCAGGAATAGACCTTAATGGTCAGGTCAACCGTGATCTTATCATGGTTGATAATGACTTAGAGTGTGGTTCAACGATTGCTTGGTGTTCTGGTCGTGACCGGTTAGAAGATTACATCGTCAAAGTCGTTCTTCTCCAAATCGAAATTATCATCTTATCGGAAGATCGGGACCCCATCGACTCATCAGGTGGTATCAGAGCTTCAGTTGACCGATGGATTTATTGTATCCCTAGTTAGTAGATTTATTTTTATTTCCTATTATCCATTAAAATTGCCTTATAAAAAGAGTTAATTTTCGCTGCCCAAACTCCATTGTGCTTTTCAATCTGTTAGTTTTAGTTTGCTAAATTGAATTTGTGTCCATCTTAGCATTGTCTAGATGTTGGTTATATTCTTGTCCCTATGAAAATTCGAATAAAAAATTTTCCACGTCAAAATCCATCAAAAACACATCACACTATAATTTCCAATTTTAGGAAGATCAGAGGCTTTTCTGCCACATCCATCAAAAATACCATAACTTTCGTTTCCGAGATCCTTTTTGAGTGAAACCACCTCTATTAGATCCATAACTTCCTTGTCTAGCAGGCTCTACAATTGTGCTTCATTCCAACAAGGCAATAAAAATATATCTACGGTGAAAGTTGACCCAAATTTCTTGATTGAATCTGCAATAGTTTGCACTTGTGATTTTTGTGCAAATTTTTTGATCGGTTTCTACTTGCTCTCCAGTGATAGAAATCTTCAGTTTTTAGACTTGGGTCAATTCTTGTTGTTTTCAATTCCATATTATCTTGTGGTTATCACTCCTATACATTGTTCTACACCTAATTTTGCCTTCATCTATCCTTGTTTTATTAGGAACATAGGCTAAGTACTATATATGAACTATAATTCAATTTTATGCAATTTCTGAAATTAACTGATTGTTCTTCATTGCTACATATCTAGCCTTCCAATCTACTCCTTTTACTAATCAAGCATACCACGTTGAACCGGCCCTTGCAATCACTATACTCATCATTTGAGTTAAGTTATCATGAACCAGTCACCAGTTGCACCACCTATTTTGCATTGATAAGAATTCGTAAGAGCTTGGTAAAAGCTTGAGAGATGTGTGACTTGTTAAACTTTACCTCTTAGTAGTTGATAGGAACTAACATATTTCTTGTGAGTTTCCAGTTTTCTACTGATAATGGCTGGTTCACAAAATTTGAAACATGAAGCCAATAATGGTGATCAATCTTTTCAATTTGAGAGTATCAGACCTCTCACTCCTCGCACCAGGATGCTCATGCAACATTTCAATCATGAGGTGAACTATAAAACGGAGAAGATCTACGATGTGTTGGATTGGTTTGATGAGATCCTCACCACCATCAACAACAAAGTTGAGAACATTGAGCAACAACCACCCCAAGCTGGTCAACGTGCTCTATTTTTCCCTCACTCTTCAGCGAACGAGGATGACGGTGTTAAAGAGAATAATTACAGCGTATATACTGAAGTTGAGGGCTTTGATAATTGCGACCATTGTCGACTCCGACAAAATCGACAAGGTACGGGTAGGTCAACAAGAGAAGTACGTGATGATGATGCATTAACTAAAGTCAAGTTTATAATTTTTCCATTTGCTGGCAGATATAACCCCGAATCTTATCTTGTTTGGGAATTACAATTTGATCAAAAATTTGTATGCTATGATTTTTCTGATAATAAAAGAGTTAGAGCTGCTACTAGTGAATAATGTTTTGAATTGATTTTACATTATTTTGGTGGAGGGAATAATGTAGACTACCACATATACCTAAAACTTGGAATCTTTTGAAATGAGTCATGAGATCTAGATTTGTTCCTTCATATTATTCACGTGACTTGTTAAATAGATTGCAACGTTTAAAACAAAGTGGTAGAACTGTAAGGGAATACTATCATGAATTGAAAACTTGTTTATTATGTTTTGATTTAGAAGAACATGCTGAAGCTATAGAAAACAGATTCTTAAGTGGGCTTAATCAAGACATTTAGAACTTTATTTCTTACAAAGAATATAATTCTCTCTCTGATTTGTTTATACTTGTTTGTAAGATTGAAAGTCAGATTGAGAAAAAATTGAGAATGCTTGATGATAGAAAACATAAGAACAAATCAGTGTTTGTGCCTTTTTCTATGGCTAACAACTTGTAGAAAGTTAAGAACCATGTTGAAGAAAAGAAAGAAGTTGATATTGAAGACAAAGAGTTGAATGTTCAATAACGGGTGCTATTGAAACTAAAAGATAAGGAGATAACCACGGTTCAAGATGAATTACTTGCTACTCCATTGCTTCATCATAATGATTTGATACCTACAACACCTGCATCAACTGAGGAGATCGACAAAGGTAATAACTATGGTGCTAACTTTAAATGTGAAAAGGTGAGTAATTGTGAGAATCCATGTATTTAATTAGAAATTCCATATTCTGAAATTTTCTTACTCAATTTATATAATGTGGAATTGATTACTCATAAGGAAGTTCTTACTATAATATTTTTTGATGATTCTTTATATTATATCACGTTTGATTATTGTACAGAGAGCTACCTAGTGTGATTGAAAACCTTGCTCAAATTTCATATTTAAAATCACTAGCTAGTGCTTATACTTACACATATGAGTTCAATTTTATTGGAGATTATGGTGTAGACAATCAATTTCTTGTATATCGAATGTGTATAACTTGTGATCACATGATTGAATTGAAGCTTGCCGATTTAAATAACAATTCTTGTATGCTGAATCTTCTACATGACGAGAGAAAAATAGAATTTAGTGATCTTTTAATCTCTATGTGTTCATCTCTTATTACACCATCTAGTATGGATAATCTGAATAATGCTGTTGAAGTATGGAAGAACATACAAATCTTGGGTTAATAATACAATAAGCTTTTATGATTGCTGCTATTTTATAACATTAATTGTGCAACAATGAATAAATGTTAAAACAAATGATATATACATATACCATGCATACACATTGGCTTCTTTATTACTCTATTTTCAGCTTATCAAAAACCGAGGATGGCTTTATTTTCAAGGAGAGGATGAGAATATGACTCCTATGGATACAACAATATTTCCTATGCTTGCGATTCCAATTACAAGAGCTCATATACTTCACTTAAATTATAAGGTCAACTCGTTTTTAGAAGTGCCTTTACATTATATGAACTCTATGATGCTACCTAATGATGAACATATATACTTGTGCAACACTAGATTACTTTAGACCAATTCAATGAAGAGTTCAAGTAGAACACATTTTAGAATCTAATTCGGCTTCTAAATCAATTTGGATTTAGCTTAATAGGTCTGATTTCAAACATACGCAACTCTCACATACGGAGTCCGTTTGAGGTGTGTAAGTATTTGATGGAAAGCTTATCTTATCCTCTTTTCAACGGATCAGGCCCCACCTCTAAATTCATTCTGAGCACACTACAATCACCAAAAGAAGGTGCTACACCACCTATTTGGGCAAAACTGGGCCTTGTAATGTTTGAGCCCAAGAGAAAGGTACCCCCACCTTTTGGCCTGTACTATTTATGGTTGTACTGTTCACATGAACAGTACTATGAATAGTACTATCTCTTATTTCTTACTTATGTACGTCTTCCTCTCCCCTATTTAAGGAGATCGCACCCCGCTAGTTTTCTTAGATTTCGTTTATGTTTAGTTCGCCTTCGTTGCAACTTGTATCTTCTACGTGTGTCGACTAGAACATCTAGTCAAGATCCTTATTTGGAATCCTACCTTATCAGTAATTCATAAATATTTGTAATTTCATATTGTTTATTATCTTGTTTTTGCGTGTTCTTCGGTTGCATGCAGGAATAGACCTTCGTGGTCAGATTCAACTGCGTTCTTGGTACAGTTGATAATGATTCGGAGTGTGGTTTAACGATTGTTTGGTGTCCTAGTCGTGAACATATATACTCATGCAGCACCAGATTACTTTAGACCAATTCAATGAAGAGTTCAAGTGGAACACATTGCCTCTAGATCAATTTGGATTTAGATTGATAGGTCTGATTTCAAACATACGCAACTCTCACATACGGAGTCCGTTTGAGATGTGTAAGTACTTGATGGAAAGCTTATCTTGTCCTTTTTTCAACGGATTTGGCCCCACCTCTAAATTCATTTTGAGCACACTACAATCACCAAAAAAAGATGCTACATCACCTGTTTAGGTAAAATTGGGCCTTGTAATGTTTGGGCTCAAGAGAAAGGTACCCTCACCTTTTGGCCCGTACTATTTATGGCTGTACTGTTCACATGAACAGTACTATGAATAGTACTATCTCTTATTTCTTAGTTATATACAGATTTCCCTTCCTTATTTAAGGAGATCGCACCCCGCTAGTTTCCATGAATTTCATTTATGTTTAGTTCACCTTCGTTGCAACTTGTATCTTCTGCGTATGTCGACTAGAACACCCAGTCAAGATCCTTATTTGGAATCCTACCTTATCAGTAATTGATAAATATTTGTAATTTCATATTGCTTATTATCTTGTTCTTGCGTGTTCTTCGGTTGAATGCAGGAATAAACCTTCGTGGTCAGATTCAACCGCGTTCTTGGTACGGTTGATAATGATTCGGAGTATGGTTTAACGATTGTTTGGTGTCCTAGTCGTGAACATATATACTTGTGCAGCACCGATTACTTTAGACGAATTCAATGAAGAGTTCAAGTGGAACACATTTTGAAATCCAATTCGGCCTCTAGATCAATTTGAATTTAGCTTGATAGGTCCGATTTCAAACATACATAACTCTCACATACGGAGTCCGTTTGAGGTATGTAAATACTTGATGGAAAGCTTATCATATCCTCTTTTGAACGGATCTGGCCTCACCTCTAAATTCATTTTAAGCACACTACAATCACCAAAAAATGGTGCTACATCACCTGTTTGGGTAAAACTGAGCCTTGTAATGTTTGGACTAAGAGAAAGGTACCCCCTCCTTTTGGCCCGTACTATTTATGGCTGTACTGTTCACATTAACAATACTATGAATAGTATTGTCTCTTATTTCTTAGTTATATACAGCTTTCCTTCTTCTATTTAAAGAGATCGCACCCCGCTAGTTTTCTTATATTTAGTTTATGTTTAGTTTACCTTCGTTGCAACTTGTATCTTCTGCGTATGTCGACTAGAACACCCAGTCAAGATTCTTATTCGGAATCCTACCTTATCAATAATTCATAAATATTTGTAATTTCAGATTGCTTATTATCTTGTTCTTATGTGTTCTTCAGTTGCATGTAGGAATAGACCTTCATGGTCAGATTCAACGGCATTCTTGGTACGGTTGATAATGACTCGGAGTGTGGTTTAGCGATTGTTTGGTGTCCTAGTCGTGACCAATTAGAAGTCTTGTATCGTCAAAGTTGTTCTCCTTCAAATTGAAATTATCATCTTATCGAAAGGTTGATAATGACTCGGAGTGTGGTTTAGCGATTGTTTGGTGTCCTAGTCGTGACCAATTAGAAGTCTTGTATCGTCAAAGTTGTTCTCCTTCAAATTGAAATTATCATCTTATCGAAAGATCGAAATCCACTCATCGAGAAGGGAGGAGGCAGAAACAGTCTCACCATCACAGAGGAGGGATGTGCCGCCGCCACCAGGTGAGAGCGAGGGAGGAGACACATCGTCGGTGGAGGGCACGAGCACGCCGCTATTTGAGGTGAGGGTGGAGGCGTGCTGCCGGTGGAGCACCATCGCTCACGGTTGAGCAACAAGAGGATTGAGTCCAGAACTCCATATCAGGGAAAACTTTTTCGTTTTAGATTTTTTTTCGGCGGGTAGCGAAAGGAACAAAATCACCAAAATTTCAGTTATTTCATACGAAATTCGTTCAAATTAAATTTGAAATTTAAACTTGAAAGTTGAGGTAAAAAATATTTAAATCTCCATGTGCACAATAACTGTTTGAATTTGACTATTTGAGTACAGGATGTTGTTCAGAGTGTTGAGTCCGGTGGGAGGAAGCCACGGCCGCGTACGTGAGGTCCTGGGTTCGATCCTCTCCCACTACGCTAGTTAGTCCAAGCCAGGCTTCTTTCATATCTACCCTTGAAGAGATACGGGAGTTTGGACTTATGGAGGGGAGACCAAAGTAATTTCATATCTTACGGGAGTTTGGACTTATGGAGGGGAGACCAAAGTAATTTCATATCTACCTTTAGCTTCCGACAGCGATATTTCCTACAAAATGGCGATTTCAGCATTACCGCATCAGGGAGAAGCCACAACCACATTTTCTTTCCCCCTATAATAAGATCAGCCAATGAAACATTCCACTACAGATGGGCAAAATTTTCAATAAGCTGTGCAGCAAGCTTACAACTGATACAAATACAATTGAGGCAACGACTATAATTTTTCTACCTCCTGAAATGTATATTGACAACAGTTGGCTGCATATATGTCTGCTGAATCGAAAGTGCAAGGGGGAAAAATGGGTGAAACAAGAAGGAAGAGATTCTTTTCACCCTGCTGTCAGAAGCACCGGAATCTGAACCTACAGAATAAGAAAATATATATTTATGTGAAGTTACCAAAAAGATCTACTGATCCTTCAAAAAATCTAGTAGAACAAACTTATGCTTTGCCCATTGCAGAAAAGCAACTACTATACACTTTTTTTTTCTTTTGGTACCCTGAAATTGAAAATATATTCCCAAATTATTACTCGGGTATGTTGATCTACATTTTGGCTTACTTTACCATGTGGCCTTCACGATTGTATTATTATGGAGATGGTTCCGTTACATGACTATTCATTGGTCTCTATTGTTACAAGTTGAGGAAGAATGTAAATGTGAAATGTTAGGTTTGCAATAGCAGCTCATAGGGCTATGTATAGTACATGAGACACACAAAGGACCTTAACCCTAGATAATAGGAAATAACCTAAATACCCTTAACACCCCCTCAAATGTAAAGCATATGCAATAACATTACATTTGAAAAGAGTTGACACTAAAATAGAAAATGACCTAAAAACCCGTAACACCAAAGTCTGTATCTTGAAGATGCCGTATCGTGCGGCTCTTGAAAAATTATGTCGAATACCAACCATTCGGAATCGTGCAAGAGCCCAGAAAGCACAAAGTGCAGGGGCTGGGAAAAGGTTAAACGAGAGTAAAGTCGACCGCGGTAAAACGACGAAGAGGATATGGAAGGAGACACAAGTAGAGAGAACTGTCAAATCAAGTTGAAGAGGGAGATAAAAGCATAGCGGCACAGATCGAAGTCTAAGACGGCGGCGACGCTGTGCACAAGAAACGCAACGAAGGCACGATGCAGAAGCGTGGTAGCCTTAGAATCTCAAGGCAGCGGCTCAAAAAGAAGCGACGGCATCATAAAGACTTATTCGATTTGCAGCGGCTTAAAAAGAAGAGCGGTGGTTGTAGCTATGCAAAAGGAAAGAGAGGGCCACACCCATCCAAGAGAATGGACCATGGCTAACAAAGCGACCGACTGACTGACAAAGATTTTGTGGACTCGCATGGCTTTAACGAACTGAAAGAGAGAAGTTACGGATTTAGATGCACGCAACGCAAGTCACGAAGAAAAAAGGTTCAAAGGCAACAAATACTAGATGAACCATCCTTCAATATCTCACCCCCTATAGTAATATGGCCTAACACCACTGGCGCATCACCCCCAAACCTAGCAATATGGCCTCTTCCCCAGGGACGTCGACGCCAAGGGCAAGAACGGTGGCACCCTAGTCGATGATGAGGACGAGAAGATGCAAATCAACACCCACTCGCCTCAATCGAGCAAAGTGACTCCCCTCCCCCCTCTTCTGGCCGCCGTCGAGCAGAGGACCGGGAGGAGGCTGCGGCCATGGAGGGAAAAGTGGCGCGGCTCGGGCGACCGAGAGGAGGCATGGCACGGCGACGAAGGAAGAAGCTCCCCAGGGCCGTGCGCGGCGGGATCCGGCGGCGAGGGAGGGGCTCCGAAGGCGGCGACGCAAGTGCAACTCGAGAAGGCGGCGGCGACAGCCCAAGCAGGCCGGATCCAAGACGATTGGGCTGGATCTGGTCGGAGGCGGCCGGATCTGCCACAGGCCGACGGCATGGAGCACAAAGGTCGGAGGCGGCCGGATCCAGCGCAGAGGAGGCCGGATCCGGGCAAGCGAGACCGGCTGGAACCGGATCCGCAGCGGCGGTGAGCGGATCCAAGGTGGTGGCGGCCTAGCGCTTCGAGGGAGGAGGCCCCGACGCGGGCTCAGGCTGCCAGAGACACAGGTGGCCCAACGCGGCGTGGCGGCAACGGAGAGGGCTGGCGTTGGCGGGAGACAGTCGGATCGGGCCCGGAGGCGGCGATGGCGCGTTGACGGCTAGGCAAACGCAGGGGCAGGCGCCAGCGCTCGCGAGGCAACGGCGGCGAGCGGCCGAGAGGTGACCGCCCCCGAGATTAGCTCCTCTCGGAGGCAGCAGCGGAAGACTAAGCTAAGCTAGCTTTGGAACCAAAGCTCTGATCCCATGTTACAAAGTGAGGAAGAATGAAAATGTGAAATGTTGAGTGTATTGTAATAGCAGCTCACAGGGCTATATATAGTACATGAGATATACAAAGGACCTAAACCCTAGATAATAGGAAATGACCTAAATACCCTTAACATCGATGTTGTATGTGGATACAGGTTCAAGTTGATATAAGCAGTGTTCACTTAGGCGCTAGGCGCTAGTCGGGTGGTTTACCGGCGCCTAGTGCCTAGGCGGGCTAGTCGGCCACTTAGGCGGGCCAAATCGGCAAGGCAGGAAGGCGCCGCTTAAGGGAACAGTGGATATAGGTCCACACAGGCTAACTCTAGAATCTAGATGCTTGGTCACAGAAATGGATCAAGAGTTACCTGGTTTGATCTTAAATTTGACAACATTTGGTTGCCTCACTGATATAAATTTTATTGGATGCTCTGTGCAATGCCTATGCCGATCAATCGCTGAAATCAGCTGCAAACAAGCAAACGAAGCAATATTAAAACTTAAATAACAGTAAGGAATTTTGCTTTCATGCAGTTGAATATGACAAAACCGAGAAGATGATTAGAAGGCTCATGCAATGGCATAAAAATAATAAAAACATAGTGCAAATTGCAAAAATGTCTAATGCTCACTGCTGTCATCACTCATCACTATGGAACCCCTCGTACTGCATAGGTTAGTTTTGCGTTATACTAAATAAATAAAATATAAATTGAAGTTAAGGTAATTTTCATTATAGCTCTCAACATTGTCATTGTGTAGGAGCATGGCTCCTAAATTTCTTGGAAATGCCTAGCATTCTAAGAACCTTGTACTAAATGTATACAAAAATAGGAGATCTTAACCCTTGGTAAACTCCCAAGACCCAATCCAATTATTGATTTACACACTTCAACCAAAGTTTGTACACAATAGACAAAAGATTGTATGTAATGTATATTCAATCCCTATCAAAAACAACTTCCATCAAAAGACAACCATCTTAGTGAGACACTAACATGCAGACAACCATCTTAGTGAGACACTAACATGCAACATCAATACCCAAGTTACTAACATGCAAGTAGTCAATATCGATTCCAAGGTCAACAGGAGCCCCCAAACAATCTGTGAAACATGTAATAGTATCTATTTGCAGTGACAATGTGATAATAACCACATGAGTCACACCATACAAGATCCAATTTTTAAGTAGCAATCAACTTGTTGAAGTCACATGTTTCAGTACTAACATTTCAAACTAGAAAATCCTTTTTCTAAGAGGTGGCGTTCTCTTTTACTAAGAGCTCTGTGCATCTAATCTCTATTTTTCTTATATTTGATTCACTTTATTCACTTTGTTAGAAGCTACACATATTATATATGTTAAGAGTATTAGTATCTTTTCCTACTTTAGGGTTTGAGTGCATGTATTCTTATATATTGCCCCATGGGCTATTGCAATAGATTCAAGCTTCCTTTTCATATTTACATGGTATCAGAACAGTAGGTTGTACCTGAACTCCGGTCGCTTCTCCGCTGCACTGCCCTGGGAGGAGCGTCACCACTCCTAGGGGTGGCCATCTCCCGGTCGCTGGCCGCTGGCGCACGCACGCTACCATCCATGCCCATGCCGGGCCATCCGATACCACCATCGCTTGTCCCCACGCGGATTGGCCGCCCAACGTCCGCCAAGCCAGATCCGGCCCGACGCCGCCTCGGCTAGCCTTCTACCCGCTGCCGCTCGTCTCTATTGGCTTCAGTGGCGTGAAGCTCCACGACGGGCCCGTATCCAGGTGGCCACCTCTATTCCAATTCAGCCCGGCTCGCTGTCGGCCTCCTCCGCGGCACTACCCTCTATGACGGCTCGTGTTCGGCGTCGCTAGCCTCTGCGCCCGATGCCGTCGTCTCCTGCGCCCGCCCGCGTGAGCCTCTGTGCCACGCCGCTACCAACCTTGGATCCGGCCCTCTCCGACCGCTACCGCCTCGGATCCGGCAGCAACCGCTTCGGATCAGGTAGCCGCGGCGAGCCACTTGCATGTCCTCACCCACCCCTGCGCACATGCCGCCGCCTGCGCATCCCCCCTGGCGCGTCGGCTCCATGCCCCCAGCCAACTCCGCCCTTCCTGAGCCATTGCCCTTGGGGTCGTCGTAGTCCCGGCCACTGCAGCTGATGTGACCATGCCACATACTCATACAACCAAAGCTCCCAAGAATAAAGAAATGGTGAATTCGTTTCTTCGGTTTCAATTTATTTTAATTGAGAATATGATGCTATCTAAATATGAAAATGTATTTTTGTCTAGTCAGTACAAGAAGGATTGCATCAACGCTATACGCCGTGGTTGGGGTCCACCTAAAGGAGTCCGATCGATATATCAAGCCCAAGTCAACGCCTTCCCGACTCTTGTTCACGGTCACCATGTCACTTTTTGATCAATTTAAGCAAGAGTTCAAGTGAGACACATTTTGGAATTCAATTCGCCTTCTGATCAATTCGAGTCACCGACAGTCGGACTTCAAATGTGCATAACTTTGCATAAAAACTCATTTTGAGGTGTGCAAGTACAGCAAAGAAAGAAGAGCTCGTCCACTTTCTAATAGATTTGGCCCCACCTCCAAATTCATTCATGCGCATTGGAATCATCAAAACAAACCGACACGACTCACTGATAGGACTAACTTTAAATGCTCATAAATTTCGCATCAAGAGTCCAAATGGAATGTGTGAGTACAGCATGGAAAGCTTATTTTGTCCTCTTTCCAACGGATCCGCCCCATCCCAAAATTCCTTTTGTGTGCAACGCAATCAATGAAACAATCTTCGGTTTTGGAAACAGAGATAGAATCACTATGATTTGAATACTTTCCATGTATTGAGAACTTTCCATATGCAAGGACCTACGTGTCCCTATAAATAGAGGCTCATTTGGCCATGTAACGCAGCTTGTTTAGATTAGTTTTCCACCGTGAAACTTCGTCGTGTGTTCTTGTGTCGACTAGACCAACAATCTGCGATTGCGAGCCTCAACCCCTTTGTGTTCTTCATTCATATATGCAATATTCAGATTGCTCTTTATCTTGTTCTTGCTTGTTCTTCGATTGCTTGCGTGAATTGAACTCGTGTTCAGTCAACCGCGTTCTTGGCACGGTTGATAGCGACTAGGTGTGGTGTAGCGATTGCGGATCGGACTTGGTCGTCTCGGCCAAGTAGCCTCTTCGTCAACGCCATATCAAATCGAATTTATCCTTCTCATCTAAGATCGGGCCACACCCCTCATCGCTTGGTATCGAGCACGCTTTGCGGTGAGATTATCCATTTAGATTTGTTTTTCATACCTATTACCAGAAAAATTACCCTACAAAAGAGTTATTTCACTGTCCAAACCCCGTTGTGCCTTTCAATTTGTTAGTTTCGGTTTGCTAAATTGAATTTGTGTCCGCTTTAGCTTTGTCTTGTTGCTGGTCATATTCTTGGTCCCATAAAACACCAAAACAAAAATCCCCACGCCCAACACCATCAAGAACACTTCAAACTCTATTTCCGATTTTCGCCGTAAGACTCCTCTTGTGCAGCCGCCACCAAAAATAGCATAACTTTCGATTCATTGATCCTTTTGAGTGAGACCACTTCCATTAGACTCCCAACTTCATTATCCATCTTCTTGCAAAATTTCGCTTCATTCCAATACTGCAAGTAAAAGATACATGCGGAGAAAGTTGACCCAAATTTCTGTTTCGAATCTGCAACGCTTTGCACTTGTGATTTTGTGCGAATTTTTCTCACGGTTTTCGAAGTTGGCCCCAAAAGAAAAGTTCTAGAAAAAGCCACAAGAAACCAGGAAAAAGAATCATCAAAAAGAGGCAATCGACAAAAGTTACGGCCAAAATACCGACAACAGTCCAGTGGACAGAAATCGACATTCTAATATTTTGGGTCAATAGTTGTGCTTTCCACTTCCAATTGCATTCAATTGAATTATCTTGTGTCTACCACTCCTATACTTTGATATCCACTTGTTTTAGCCTTCATCTATCCTTCTTTGATCAGCAACATAAGGCTAAGTGCTAGATACGAACTATAATTCAATTCCATGCAATTTCTGAAATTAACCGATTGTTCTCCATTGCTACATATCTAGAGCCTTCCAAGCTACACCTACTACTAATCTGTTGTGCCTTGACGCATCAGTAATCGCTATACTCATTACTCAAGTCAAGATTATCACGAACCACCACCGGTTGCACCACCTGCTTGCTTTGGTAAGAATTTGTAAGAGCTTGGTAAGAGTTTGAGAGATGTGTGACTTGTCAAGCTCCACTTCCTAGTAGTTTATAGGGACTTACATAATTCTTGTGTATTTCCTTGTTTTTCTACTAACCATGACAAAGTTCAAGATCACATAGTATGAATTTTCGTGAGACCAACAACGTGTTGGATCGGCTTAATAAGACCCTCACCACCATCAACAACAGAGTTGAGAACCTTGATAAACGCTCATCCCAAGCTACTCGACGTCGCTGTTTCCTCCGAACTGCTCATCTCCAAATGACGATGATGATGCATTAACTAAAATCAAGTATGCTTTTCCATTCTTTGTCGGTAAATTTGATCCTGATGCCTATATTGACCGGGAGATAGCATTAGACAAAGAATTTGAATATTATGATTGGTCGGATAGGCAAAAGATTAGAGTCATCACTAGTGTTTTCAGTGATAATGCAATAATTTGGTGGAAGTATCTTGGTAAACATGGTAGAGCACCCCAAACTTGGAATGCATTGAAGAAACTTTTGAGAGATGAATTTGTTCCTAAAAATCATGCCGATTATTTGCTAGCTAGATTGCAACATTTAAGACAAGGTAGTAGAACTGTAAGAGAATACTATCATGAATTGAAAACTTGTTTATTACGCTGTGGTTTTGAAGAACATGTCAAACTACAGAGAATAGATTCTTAAGTGGGCTTAATAAGGAAATTCAGAAATTCTTGTTCACAAAGAATATAATTTCTCTCTCATTTGTTTATACTTGCTTGTAAGATTGAGAGTCGATTAAGAAAGAATTGAGAATACTTGATAATAGGACACATGAGAGCAAACATGTGGTTGTGCCTTCTTCTCGTGACTAACAACTTGCGTGAAGTTGAGAACAATGCGGAAGAGAAGAATGAGTTACTTGAGCTACCGACTCCATTACTTGAGAAGGAAGATGAGATGATGGATGCCCCTACATCATGTGAGGAGAGACAGAAGGTAAATATAATGGTGCTATCATCACTCATGGTGAGTATGCCCGTGAAGAACAACTATTGTCCACTGCTCATGCTACATTAGAGCAAAACATTGTGAAAAGTAATTTTGATATACACATGTTTCAAGTACAAAATTCCAATTGCATTGATTTAAGTGTTGAGAATGAGTTGTGTGCTTGTTCCTTGCATAAATCTTTGACGCAATCAAAAATAAAAGTTGCTTCTTCGCTTTAATTCCAAATCCATGCGTTAAAATAAATGCATTTGATTCTATCTATGTGCAATTGATACATGCTAGAGATGAGCCAAACAAATTCCTTCTTCAAACAATTTAGGTTATATTGAGATTGATCATCCTTGTGAACTAAGTTGTTTAGAGAAAAGTTATTTGAGATTCCCAATTCACTTTCATTGTTTTGTTATAAATTTTATCTCAAAGACGAATATGATGAAAAAATTTACATGGTTCATAGAATTTGCATAAATTCGAACTAAAAGATTCAACTTTGGAGGAGGAACACAATCATATAGAGGAAACTAATGGCACTAACATTATCAATTCTAGTTTATCTTCTCATTGCTTATAAGCTACAGAAACCTTTCAAGAAGGGGAGTGTTGTGGGTCGCTCTGACACCACAAACATTTCCTATTTGCGCTAAAAAGAATTTGCCTCGCATTGAGATCATCAATATCAAGTCACACCAATACAACCTTTTCTAAAAATGGGAGCAAGATGAAGCACATACACCATCTAGTGATAATACTACCAATCGTGTACAATCGTTTCTAAGAGATTTTACTATGTTTGATAAAGAACTTATGATATTACATAATACGAATTTGTTGCGTTCTATGTCATGTACCGAGATTTATGATCAAGATCATGCAATACGTGAGACCACGCATCTATTAAAACCGAGGACGGTTTTCATCAAGAAGGGAGGATGATGTGACCACGCCACATACTCATACAACCAAAGCTCCCAAGAATAAAGAAATGGTGAATTCGCTTTCTTCGGTTTCAATTTATTTTAATTGAGAATATGATGCTATCTAAATATGAAAATGTATTTTTGTCTAGTCAGCATAAGGAGGATTGCATCAACGCTATACGCCGTGGTTGGGGTCCACCTAAAGGAGTCCGATCGATATATCAAGCCCAAGTCAACGCCTTCCCGACTCTTGTTCACGGTCACCATGTCACTTTTTGATCAATTTAAGCAAGAGTTCAAGTGAGACACATTTTGGAATTCAATTCGCCTTCTGATCAATTCGAGTCACCGACAGTCGGACTTCAAATGTGCATAACTTTTGCATAAAAACTCATTTTGAGGTGTGCAAGTACAGAAAGAAAGAAGAGCTCGCCCACTTTCTAATAGATTTGGCCCCACCTCCAAATTCATTCTCAGGCGCATTGGAATCATCAAAACAAACCGACGACGACTCACTGATAGGACTAACTTTAAATGCTCATAAATTTCGCATCAAGAGTCCAAATGGAATGTGTGAGTACAAAGATGGAAAGCTTATTTTGTCCTCTTTCCAACGGATCCGCCCCATCCCAAAATTCCTTTTGTGTGCAACGCAATCAATGAAACAATCTTCGGTTTTGAAACAGAGATAGAATCACTATGATTTGAATACTTTCCATGTATTGAGAACTTTCCATATGCAAGGACCTACGTGTCCCTATAAATAGAAGCTCATTTGGCCATGTAACGCAGCTTGTTTAGATTAGTTTTCCACCGTGAAACTTCTGTCGTGTGTTCTTGTGTCGACTAGACCAACAATCGCATTGCGTGCCTCAACCCTTTGTGTTCTTCATTCATATATGCAATATTCAGATTGCTCTTTATCTTGTTCTTGCTTGTTCTTCGATTGCTTGCGTGAATTGAACTCGTGTTCAAAGTCAACCGCGTTCTTGGCACGGTTGATAGCGACTAGGTGTGGTGTAGCGATTGCGGATCGGACTTGGTCGCCTCGGTCAAGTAGCCTCTTCGCCAACGCCATATCAAATCGAATTTATCCTTCTCATCGGAAGATCGGGCCACACCCCCTCATCAGCAGCCGACGCCGACGCCGCCGCCTCCTACCCTGTTGGAGGCCATGCCACCCAACCGACGCCTTGGCTAGCTCAAGGAGCTCAGTCACAAAGGCTTGTGACCCCAAGTGGGGGCTTGTGACCCTTTCGAGTGGGGTGTTAGAATTTCATGCTGTGGCCGTAGAGACCTAGATCGCTGCCTGCTGGGATTAAGATGGTGTGACGCTAGTATATTACAAGTATTTTTTTTTAGTCTTCCGTTTACGTCTATCTAAGTCTGTAGCATCTCTCTTTTTGAGTTCGTCCAAATCGTGTGAGTCCACAAATCTGTTAGTCAGTCGATTGTTTTGCTAGTCATGGTCCATCCTCTTGGATGAGCGTGGTCATCTCCTTCATTTCGCATAGCTGCAACCGCCGCTCTTCTCTTTGAGCCGCTGTAGATCGTAGAAGTCTACATGATACCGCCGCTTCTCTTTGAGGAGCCGCCCCGAGCTTCTTTTGTACCGTGCCTCTGCTGCACTTTTTCTGCACTACGCCGCCGCCGTCTTGGGCTTCAATCTGCGCCGCTATGTTTCTCTCTTTCTTTGGCTTGATGAAATAACTATCTCTATTTGTGTCGCCTTCCTCATCCTCTTCATCGTGTTACTGCGGTCGACTTTGTGTCGCCTTCCTCATCCTCTTCATCGTGTTACTGCGGTCGACTTTACTCCCGCTTACCTCTACTTTCTCAGCCTCTGCACTTTGTACTTTCTGGGCTCTTGCACGATTCCAGATGATCGGTACTTGACATAATTTTCCAAGAGCCGCACGATATGACGACAACTTTAAGACTCGAACTTCGGATTTTTCTACTTTAGTGTTAACCCTTTTTAAATATAATGCTATTGTATACACCTTACATTTGAAGAGAGTGTTAAGGATATTAGTGTCTTTTTCTATTTTAGAGTTTTAAGTCCATGTATTCCTGTATATTGCTCTTTGGGCTATTGCAATAGATTCAAGCTTCCTTTTCATATTTACAATATACACCTGTAACAATAGCATCCAGCCTATATAGAATTTTCTGGTGACAGCATCCAAAAGTCACTGGATACATGCTATATCCGAGGTCAGATTTGAAGTAAGGCCAATATAACCTTGTCAAATGTTCTTTTAGACATACCAATTAATAATGTGTGCTCCCTGAACAATTTCCAGCTGAGATCATATTAACAGCCTGACAAAGTTATAATATGACAAGCAGAAAAAAGTTGGTGACTTGAGTGAAAACACAAGAACACTTTCAGGATACATATCTTCAGTGTGTAGCTTTGAATTTGACTACAGGGCTTAAAATTATGATTAATCCCAGAAACTAGCCAAATTGGAACGTATCAATTACTTTAGAATGTATATTTCAAACAAGTTGTAGAACAAACCTTCTCATCATACCGAAAAAGCGATAGGTCAAAGTATGGTGAAGAACTTTGTGATTGGCAAGTGTAAGGTAATGATGCCATCATCTTTTTCACAAACTGTCAAATATAGAACAAGTCGCATTAACCAAAAGCTTCAGTATCACATTTTCTAACAAAAGAAACTAATTATTCACACACTAGTTATCAGATGCCTTATGGCTAATAAAATAAATACGAAAAATATCAAACCAATGTAGATATCAAGAAATACCCATGAGCATCAAGTAGTAGTTTCACCCCTCTAGTTTTTCAGAAAGGTATTGTACATTCTAAAAATTTCACAAGCAAACCATCTGTGCTAGAATTCATATAAGCTGACATATAACTAAAAAAGGCATTAATGGAAGACAGATTCAAAGCTCAAAAACAAGGTTTTGACTTTTTTTGGATAATACAGGGCTACCACCCCGTCCCTAACATCCCATTGTTGGAATGCGAGGTTACTCTGTTCCCATGGGCCAAGAGCCCAATATGTATATATAACACCCTCTCAAACTCATAGTGGATCATTAACACTGAGTTTGACGAGGTAGAAGTTATGTTGAAGGCTAGTTTGTGCCTTGGTGAAGAAATTGGCTAACTGAAACTCTGAAGGCACATACTGAAGATCAACAACTTTGTATTGCACCTGCAATCGCATATATGAAACATCTACTCCAATGTACTTGGTGAGCTCATGTTTCACGGGATCTCGATCAATACTGATCGCACCAGTACTATCTGACAAGAGAGGAATAGGTGCAAAAGCGGAAACACCGAAATCCTCAAGTAGCCACCGAAGCCCAGTAATCTTAACTGTCAACGACGCCATGGTTCTCAACTCAACCTTAGCACTCAAGCGGGAAACGACAGTCTACTTCTTGATCTTCAAGGCAATCAAAAAGAAATCAAGGAAAATACAATAGGCAGAAAGATCAACGATCAAATGATTACTAGCCTAGGTCGTATCAGAGTACGCCTAAAACCGCAAAAACTAGAGTGAGGAAAGAAAAAGCGATGAGTGATGGCCTCACGAAGATATCACAGAACGAAGATGATTGTAGTGGAGCTGAGTGGGAACAAAGACAAACTGACTCAGGTTGTGAATTGGGTGAGAGATATCAAGGCAAGTGATCCGAAGGTAGACAAGGCTCCCTACCAAATGGCGGTAGCGAGTTGGATCCTCAAGAGGCTCACCATCGGTAGGCCGAAGGTGAACACCAAGCTACATAGGAGTATCCACCACACGCTGATCAGTGAGACAAGCGCGAGTGAGGTTATCCTAAACGTAATGCTCATGAAAGAGATAGAAGTCCTCGGACGTAGAAGTGATCTCAATCCTAAGAAAATAATGAAGACCCAAATCAAACATCAGGAATTGCTAAGACACTTCTTCACAAAGCAATGTACTGAGAGTCATCACCAGTAATGATCATATCATCGACATATAGGAGCGTCCGACCCCGAGGAGAAGTGTGTACAAAGAGGGTAGGGTCGTGATCACTAGCGAAGAAGCCGACAGCAGTGACAACAGAGAAGCAGGCGGACCAAGCACGAAGGGCTTGTTTTAACCCATGGAGAGAACGACGAAGGTAACAAACCATACCATCAGGGACAATATACCCAGGAGGCAGTTGCATATAGACCTCATGCAACTTGCCATCTAAAAGGCACTATTGACGCCCAACTGAGAGATGGGCCATTGTCGAACAGAGACCACAGCAAGGAGTGCGAATGATGGTCATGTGAGCGACAGGAGCAAAAGTCTCATCGTAGTCATGAGCATACTCTTGCTGAAAACCACGCGTCACAAGACGAGCATTGTAGCGATCAAATGAACTATCTAAGCGGGTCTTGATCTTGTACACCCACTTACACGTGATGAGAGTAACACGCGCAGGTAGGGGCACAAGATCTCAAGTGCCAGTACGCTCCATAACAGCAATCTCCTCAGATATTGCGATCTGCCACTCAATATGAGCAGCAGCCTCATGATAGGTCATAGGCTTAGAAGAAGCAGCGGCTGCAAAACCATAGCGCTCAAGCGGCGCGACAGTGTGACGATTACAAAGATCGTATCTAGGAGAAGGCGGAGCGGGACTCAGCAAGGATGGATGCTCAACTGGAGTAGACCGAGGACGACAAGAGGAGTGTAGAGGAAATGGTGGAATCTCAACAAAAGAGTGGGAAGAAAACTCCAACGGGGTGAAAGAGGCGTAGCCGGAGGAGAGACGAAGAAGGTGGAGGATGAATCGAATCAGTAGCAGAAGGCAGAGAGTTAGGAAAAGTCAGAAAGGAAAGCGACTCAACAAGAGAATTGAACCTGACTGGGGAAATGAGGGTAGTAAGGTTGGGCCTTGTCGAAAGTGACATCCCGAGATATTCTCATCCTGTGAGCAACAGGGTTGTAGCAGTGATAACCATTATGCTCAAGACTGTAGCCAAAGAAAACACTCAACTGACTAAGTCATCTTGGTGCACTCATGAGGTGGAATGACGAAACAGACAGCCAAAACTGTGAAGGCGACTATACTCTGGGGCTCAACCATAGAGACGCTCGACAGTAGAACCCTGAAGTGTAGTGGAAGGTTGCATGTTTATGAGAAAAGCAGCAGTGGAAACAGCCTCAACCCAAAAATGGGGGGGGGGGGGACAGAAGAGGCAAGCTTGAGAGCATGTGCGGTCTCAAGTAAATGACGATGCTTAGGCTCAGAGGCACCGTTCCGAGCGTGAGCACCAGGACAAGAGTACTTGGGAAGAGTACCCTGCTCAGTGAGAAAACAACACAAAACAGTTGATAGATACTCACCAGTAGAGTCGGCATGAAACACACAAATGGCCAAATCAAATTGAATTCGAATCATGGTGGCGAACATCTGGTAAATAGAGAGAACCAGACCGCGAGAGGACATGAAGTAGATCCAAATATGGCAAGAATAATCAATAAAAATCACATAATATCGATGACCCCTTTCAAAACAAAGGAGTCGGCCCCCAAAAACCAGAGTGAACAAGATCAAAAGGACGAGTAGAGATAGAATCACTAGAGGGATAGGAAAGTTGCAGCTACTTACCAAGCTTGCAACCCATACAATGTAAAGACATGTCCCTAGAAACAGACCCAAAAACATCATGACCGACTAGTGACGACAGGCGCAATTCGCAAAGATGACCGAGATGATGGTGCCACCAGGCAAATGAGGTAGTGGAGGACACGGCAAGGGTAGAGGTAGTGGTAGGAGCTGACTGGCTGGTGGAAACAACGAAGGCAGATAGAGCCAGTCGAGCTCCAAAAGACGTTGCGAATCACTACGCCGACGGCCAGTACCAAGCAGAGCCCCCGTGCAACGGTCTTGAACAAAACAAGATCCATGAAGACACCAAAGTCCAAGATCCATGAAGACATACCTAACGAGGGAGGAGACGGAGGCGTGAAAGACTGTTGAGACGCAAGAACCAAACGAGCAAATCCCGAGGAGTCTGAGGACTAGCTGACACCGAGGTGCTAGAGGGAGAGGAGCTACTGTGCGGCATCACCGGAGGAGCTCTGGCAAGAGGTGCCAGTTCCTGAGTGGGAGGAACCGCCAGAACCTTTTGGGGGATGTCCACCCCGACGACCCTGGTCCCTCCGCTTGTAGCAATCTTGATACCTGTGGCCATCACGCTAGCAGTAGGTGCAGTGGAGACTCGCAGAAGCAGCAACCATTGCTGCGCTAGGAGCTAGAGGAGAGAGCACGGCCAGTGCTGATGAAGTAGGCGAAGTGGTAGGTGCTGAAGCAGACAAGACAACCTACAAATAACCGCCACAGTGACGAGCCTCCTCAGCACGCACAGCCGTGAGAGCCTCCACTAAACTTAGGCGTAGGTGGCGAGTCAAGAGCTAAGCTCGTACAGTCTCAAACTCAGGCCGAAGGTGCGTGAGGAAGTCATAGAGACAGTAAGTCTCCTGGTGAGCATGAAGCCTCACACAGTAGGGATAGGTCCGGCAGACATCCGGCTCCAGCAAGTCAAGCTGATGCCACACCGCAGACATCTACTGGTGGAAGTCATCGACGGTGGCACAAGCTGCTAAAGAGAGTGCTCCTGGTGCACAAGACAGATATACATAGCATCACTCATCGGCTGGTAGTGAGCTCGAAGGCGCTCCCACATAAACTATGTTGTTGGAAGCTCCGCCGCATATATGGAGATGGCCACGGGCATGCTACCCACCAGCATCCCGGTAGCACGAGCCTCAACATCCTGCCATCGCTCGTAGGCATGCATCTCAGACTGGTAGAGCTCCAGGGCCTCCTCAGTCGCCTAATCCGCACCAGCAGGAAGAGCGGGCGGCGATGGTGGAACCCTAACCCCAACTGGCCTATGATACCATGTTAGAATGTGAGGTTACTCTATTCCCATGGGCCAAAAGCCCAATATATAACATGTACATTTGCAAATAACACCCTATGCTATATACATATAACACCCATATAACAGGTTAATTGACTCAAAAAAAGATTATTAGATCAGAAATTTTTTGGTTCAGTGATCAATTAAGAAAAATAATATTTCATCAATAAAATTGCTGGACTAACATCTTGGTCTCTGACTATCATAGCTCAGCAAAATTTTTGTGGGAAGTGTGTAGATTGTTGCTTTAATACATTGAAATTTGAATACAGTTCACAATCACTGCATCATCCTTGGCAAGAAGTAGGCGATTTAGCACGACAACGTGCACAAGCTCCTACATCTTGTGCAAACATTTAAAATGGAACCAAAAACCAAAATGTTTTACAAAAAATGGATCATACTCCTTGTGTTATCAACATTACCTGTGAGGAGCTGTTTGCTTTGTTTTTAATGGTTCGGAGTTGATCAAGAGCATGAACGTTGTTGGAATGAGACGAGATAAAATTTCCATGTGAAGAGTTTTGTGGATTTGCGTGGAAATGGTCATAAAAGTATTCAAACAATGAATACAGCTCCTCCGAAGAATTCTGCTGACAAATTATATAATAAGCTCAACACAAAAAAAAGAAATAACTTCAAAGAACAAAATCTGTTTCGATGGTAATAGGTACCTGATAGAGTGCAACAATATTTGTCGTCTCCATGTTGTACACAGCAAAGAATGCTAAGTTTTGATCAGTGCTTCGAGAAACCTAAAGAAACACAAAAGTATTTGCAATTAGATGGCGGAAATATATGCATAACCTACTGGTAAGATGTCTGGAAAAAATGGATTTACCCCTCCATCCACACTACCAAACTTGATAAATAGGTGATGACGATCCAAAAACTGTACCTGTTCAACTATCATGTTATAAGCACCTCTTGCAAAAATTCTTTGATAGAAAACGATATGCTTAGTAAACAACACAGGCCCTGTCATCAAGGTTGTCCTATTGCTGAGAGCTAGCTAAATTGAACTACATTAATTGTAAGTAAAGAATTAAAAAACTTTTCAACTAACCAAAAAAAAGGAAGAGAGGAGAAAGTGAAAATAAAGCACAGCAAATGGTATATTGTAGGTACCTTCCATATGATAAGATCCACATAGTCTTGAAAGTGAAAATAGAACTTCTTCTTCAGATGCTGGACCCTCTGCAAACAAAAATCACTACTTCAAACAAGTGGAGATAATTTTTTTCTATACAACAAAACATGATTACAAACACAGCACCACCACCGAAAAAGGAATAAGCAATTAAGAATGATTTTATTATAGCCTTTCAAAAGATACAATAATCACTAAGGGCCCGTTCATATAGCTTTCCGACTTTAGCTTATGAATAGTAACAGCTTATAGAGAAGTTTATAGAGAGAGACTCGCGTGTGATTTTGGCCGATATAAATGAAGTCGTCGTAGTGTGTACTACAATCGACTAATAGGCTCCGCCTTAAAAAGACACTTTATTTGAAAACGAGATACTGCAGAAAAGTCATTTACTGTAGAAAAGCAGCTTTTAGAAGCCAATATAAACAGAGCCTAATTCACTGTACAAGAGAAAGGAAGGAAGAGTAGAAATGCTTCAAATCAGGGATCATTTAAACAAATATAACTTTCCTTAATTATTCAAAAACAACAAGATCAATCTGGGAATAAGTCCATGATCTAGAATGCAATGCACACTTCAAGTTTGCACATTAATAGCAAATGAATGAACTAGATAAGATAGCTAACCAAAGTCTGATCAGGTTCCTCATGCCAAGTCATGCGAAAAATAAATGACAGCAACCGTTGCTTGATGCCAGGAAGAAAGGAACCCCCCTGCACAGTCTGCAGGCATCAAGTCCATTAAGAATTCCATAGTTTGTACATGGTACAAGTTTTTCACAACCATAATTGCAAACAGATGCTGCTTGTTGCAGTTGTGAAGGAAAGACAACTTGATTAAGTGAATCAGTTCAGTCTGAAGCATATTTTCGTTTGCAGTTTCAGTTGATTTTTCTGCAGGCAATTTACATAATTCAAATCGGTTGCTCTCTTCCTCCTGTACATTATCTCCCAATAGTTTTTGTTGTGGCTACAGACCAAACAGAGGGAGAGGGTGTATGGTAGTGGAGAGTTAGGTGAACAATGCTCTCTTGGGTTCTCCCCAGGGCTTGCATCACGTATATATATATCCTCGTAGGGAGTGTCTTTACAATCGTACCCTTACATCCGAGTATCCCTCCCAAGGGTAACTATGTCATTGTACATGTCTACCTTGGGTTTATAACTTCATAACAGGCTAGCTGGGTTTAGGTGGGGGCCACCCCTACAACAGTTTTCATAACTTGTGTGTCTAAGTCTAGTAACCACTCAGTCTCTCAAGCATTACTGTCACCAATATGACAATCTAGTCATTCAGCCAACTTCACTTTGGATTTCTCTGTTCTAATCTGGTAACTTGACAGTTAACACAAACATCTACTATCCTGTTGATCTGTTACTACAATTAGTACAGCATCTCATTGATCCTTGTAGTGTGTGAGAATGACAATATCCGAAACCTTACTAGTGCACGATTCTAGAACAATATAGAACCTAAAATAACAAAATGGGGAAACAACTCAGTTTTGTTTTAGATTTTCATTCTGTTTCTAATATGAGTAATGAATACAAATTTAGTGGCTTGAATACTTCACAAACAATAATACTTAGTTCGGTGCAATCACCACTGATCTGGTTACAGATAAGCTATGGCCAGTACCAACAGACCTCCTCCAGATAATCTGGATTGGTAAGTTGAGATAATGAATTTTAAAAACTCAACAGCAACCCAGACATATCTATAATGTGTTGTCAGATGGATTAAAATAGATGTCAGATGAACCATGTGGTATGTTGTAAACATGTTCTAAAGGAAATATTAATAAGAATATGTAAAGACAGGTTAATATGTGGGCGTTGCAAACCTGAAAAAAAGAACATGAATGTAAACTAATAGATCCAACTTGCACTATAAAGATTTGTAGGTACCTGACCATGCGAATGAAGAAATAATTCATCATCTTCCCAGCAAAATGCACCAATTCTGCGTACCTCAACAAGGTTGCCTGAATCTCGGATCTGTAGGATATGTATTGTTTGATATCGAAGAGAGACAATGCAAAGAAGATCCTCATACAAGTAGGCACCAATACTATGAGCCAGATTGATAAAATCATTGCAGAAAGCCTTCTCGTCTAGTATTACACCATCTTCTAGCCTGATAACACAAATACAGAAGTCCTAATCCACCCAAACGAAGGAAAGAATGGTTACAAAATATATTGTAATCTAGAAATATTAATTGCATTCCTCCTGAGTCAAGATAATTATACCTCACAAGATAGAAAGTTATTTTCTCAATTGATGGCACCCCCTGAATTGCACCCTCAGTGGCACTTGAATCATTACTTTGTGCAGTTGACGTTGCAAATAGGCCATATTGATGGCATTCCATGTAAAGGAAAAAGTCCTTACAAATGTATTCATTGCTGGATGCAAGTGAAATTGAGTAGAGCTGCTTAAAGAAGCTATCAAATTTCTTTGCTTTGACCGGAAGATCATGAGAATCACATTCTTCATTGCATGAAAACGTCAACCAGGTGGGATGGTACACTATCAAATCTTGGTGGTTTCGGCTAAAAGCCACAAGATACTTGCCATCATCAGTGAACTTGCGAAATGAATAATCTGGGCAATCTACGTCATATATAGTGTAACTTGGAACCAAATTCTCATAGAACTGCCTGACAGTGTTAACCTGCCAACGATAGAAAAGGGAAGAACAACAAAAGACAATTCAGATCTTCTTAAATAGCAAGAAAAAGTTCCAGGAATTACATGACATCAAAATTCAAATTGAATAGTATGCTGAACCAGTGAACCCACTTAATTATGTGTTTGTTCCGACAGTCATTACAGCAAACACAACATGAAGTGTTTTCCACAAGTACAGAAACAAGTTTGAATTGCATGTACATAATGAAATCATATGAGATGTCATATTAACATAGATTGTTGGACATTCCATTTGGACAGTTATGTTGGCAAACTTAGGTGACGAATAATTTTTTTAAGACAGTTATGCTAGCAAACTTAGGTGACGAATAATTTTATTTCTAGAAAAAGGTATCACCACTACATCAAATATGCATGTCATGTGTGCTTCATCTGTCCTAAATTGGGGATGCAAAAAATCATGAATTTGAAAACATTATATAAATTACTTTGTGATGCTAAATTTTCACATTAGGCAATTGTTCACTTATTTGTTGATAGGGGGTATGTACTCCACAAGGAATTATTCCAAAGAAGTTCTCAATGAGGAAGTTCAAAAACATTTGGCACTATCTCATACGTCATTTTCAAGTTTGACATCATGCTACATTTGTTCCCTATATGGTAGCATAAAATAGTTAGCTAAATTATTTTGCCATACATCATTTTTCTAAACAATAGTGATAAAATAATCTTGTATAATCATTACTGTACAAATATATCATTAGACTACTTATACAAGGATAGCTTGAAGAGACAATTTCAAGCTAACCCGCACCCAATTCAGCACTTCATCGCATATAGATATAATCCTAAATTTGTCAAGGCTGGTGGGAAGTTGCGGATTGACACATGCTGGAATCACTATTCGCGCATACTGTTCATGCACATAAACAGTACCCATGGTACTGTAGCATCCACATATAGTAGGATTAGATTAGTTAGGATAGAGATAAGAATAGCTCATTTCCTTATTAGACGGATTTACTATCTTATAGATATATTCTATCTATTAGAGATAGGTTTCTTTATAGAGAGAGATTATTTCTTAAAGATCAAGTCGACTTATCACTATAAAAGAAACAACATATATCAATTATCTCAAGCAATGAATAATGAAGAAGTATCCTCAAGTCCCCGATTTCTAACTCTAATCTCTCTCCTAGACCAGTTATTCTAGATCTGTTCCCCTAACCGGTGTCCTCCTTCATCTAGCGCTGTTCTATCTCAAGTCGTCGTCGTCCGACCTCCCTCCAATGGATGTTTATCCTATTATGAATCATGACATGGATTAACAAGCATTTTGGAGCACTGCCTAGCATTCAGAAGACATGATTTGGCCTGCTCTCTCCACATTTCACCACTTGCGAACTACTAGCTCTTTACAAGCGTGGCAATAATATTTCACTAGCTGTGTCACCACGTGCATCTGAGTAGCTAATTAATACCAGGTGCGGCCTCATTGCTTCAGGGTTTAGGGGTTCTCTTCTCTGTAGAGTGCCAACTCTAGACTCTAGATATCTAGCTCTATGGCAAATATCTTCTCCATAGTCCCCATACTATAGCATAGACATCACCAGCTCAGAACAGTAGAACCCCACAAGACCAAAACCGGAGCCTCGGCCCACCCAAGCCTACGTCGGCACCAACGCGAATCACATAATCTGGAAACCCTCCCCTGCCCGAAGCCGCATTCAGCCGCCCCCTACTCACCCGCCGCGCGAGAGCACGGCCCTATTACCAATCAGGCGCAACGAGAACCGAATCGGAGGGAGCGGGAAGCGGGAGGAGGAAGGAGGAGGGGGCGTACGGTTGCGCCGGGGCGCGGGGAGAGGAACTGGCGGTCGAAGACCCTGGAGGCGAGGTTGCCGCTGCGGAAGAAGCCCGCCATCACCGCGCCGCCCGTGGCCGCCGCCGGCACGGCAGCATCGCGCGCGCGCGCGAGGTGGGAGGAGGAGATCGGCGGGGGGAGCCGAACCGCCCTGCTCGGTCGGGCCGCGGGGATTTCCTTGCCGGTATGGTCTGGAGCAGCGGGGCGTGGGGGAGAGCGGAGGAGGGGCGGGGATTTTTGCTTGTGGTGGTGAATTTTTGAGGGGAGGAGGAGGGGGTGCGAGAGTGACGACGGAGGGAGCGAGGGAGGCGTGGGGGCGTGTGGAGCAGACGGGGGTGGTGACGTGCGCGGGCGCAGGCGCTGTTGCGACTTGCGAGTGGGGCTGGGGATGTGAGGCCGGTGGGGGGACACGAGGGGCGTGGCCCGGCGAGGGGGAACACACTTGCGCTAGTGCAACTACGGCCTCGGCTGCTGCGATTTGCTGAACTGTTTAGTATATGCTACATTTCTTTTCAATTTGCCCCCTAACATCTATTTATATAAAAATAACTCTCTAAATTCAGAAGACACGGTAGGTAATAGATATGGTAGATGATATGTGTCACCTACTATGTGATGGATAGATTCAGAGGTGGCTCGCGTGATGAAAGTCCATAGATTAGTAGGAGGTGGCCACAAAATCCTCATAGCATGATCACTTCCATTTCACTCGAGAACCGGTCCAATCCACCATACCCCATCACGCGCCTCTCTCGTAGACCTTGGAGAGCACGCTCCCCTCCTCCCGTCGCGCACTCCGAGGAAGCACTCGTCTGCGTGCCACCCGCCAACCCCACCCAACCGGTCCGCCTCCGCGCGGTGGCGGATCGCCCACCGCCGAGCCCGCGCCGCCAACGTGGCCACCCACCTAGCATTGGTGAGCGCCTCCCCACCACACTCACCTCCGTGCACCCCGCAGATGGCGGCCCCTTCCTCGGCGGCGACCTCGTGCACGCACCGCGTGACGGCAAGGCTACGGTCGGTGGCGTCGCAGAGAAGGTTCGGAGGATCGGAGGGGGTGGATTGGGGAGGAGAGAGGCGTGGGTCCGGGCGGTAGAGCTGCTGAGCCATCTCTGCTCGATAGGCGCTATCGAGCTGCGCCATCTCGCTAGCAGGCCAACTAGGCAGGCAAGGTAGGGGTCCGAGGGCAGGTAAACAGTTGTCATAATAGATCATATATAGGCCGACAAAACAGTTCGCAATGAATGTGCAATTACATGGCGCGTAAGGTTTGGTTAGATGCGTATGTTTACCTCACTATACATGCGATACAAATATAAAACGCATGAATAATTAACCTCAACAATAGTGAAGATACATGTGCGCCTTTTAGAAATCATGGTTCTAATCAGTCATCGTACACATTTTGGTCCATCGCGCCTTTCCCTTCTCTCCTTTGCGGGCTTTAGCTCTCGCGACCTAGGCCCAGTACTCAGCCTCCACAACTTGTGTAGATTTTTCCCTTTCAGAAATAACACTGCATTTAGCAGGGGCTTCAGTGACCACCAACATTTTACCCTTGTCCTTTCAACTATCAATCAGGGTGTAAGATTTTCAACATGTGAATCTATCCGGCGCCATTGGTTTAGTTGAGTATGTTTTTTTTCTCCATGAACGCCCTATCATACATATTCGGGTCATTGATCCATTAGAAAAAGTATTAGCACTCCGTGGTCTACCAGTATGAATGGAGTGGGTTAGAGTGTGCGAAATGGAACATAAAATGTGAAATAGTACATACGTGCTTACAAGAACATCACCATACTTGTAGTACGCCTGGGCGATGGTTGCGGGTGTGTAGACTGAATGATATGTACTGGATTGTTATAGTCACACTGCGGCCGTGAAAACTTCGGCAGCATGGGTGCATCCTTGCAAAAATTATCAGGGTGTGATCCCTTCTTTTAGGCCACCCACCTCTGCTTGCGAAGTACCTCTCCATAGTTCCACATCCCTACCAGCAGAGTAATGATGTCCTATATCTCTCCTCTCTCCTCTCTCTCCCCTTCCCTTAGTTTTAAGATAAGCTCGATCGGATTCTTGGGTTCAGTTATGGGGGCTGCTCATATTTTTATAGACGGTTGATGTGCACTGTTTGGAAGTAAAACTTATACGTGTTATCATTTCACTATGGAAAACTGGTACATATTATCAAATCACTAGAAAAGTTGGTACATATTGTTCACTCACTACGAAAAACCGATATTGTCAGATCACTAGAAAAGCTGGTGTGTGCTGTCCGCTAGCTATGAAAAGCTAGTACACATTGTCAATTCATTAAGAAAGTTGTTATGTGTTGTTCACTCACTGTAAAAAGCTGGTATGTGTTGTCAAATTACTAGAAAAAGCGTGTGCAACCTGTCCACAGGCTACGAAAAGCTGGTACAGTTGTCAAATTACTAAGAAAGGTGGTGCGTATTATCCACTTGCTATGAAAACCTGGGACGTGTTGTTAAATCACTAGGAAAGCTGGTGGTATATGTTGTCAAATCACTGGAAAAGATGATGCGTGCTGTCTACTTCTTGTGAAAACCTGGTACGTGCTGTCAAATCACTGGAAAAGCTAGTGTATGATGTCCACTCGCTGCAAAAGCTGATGCATGCGAACAAATCACTAGGAAAGTCGGTGTGTGTTGTCCACTCACTGATATCTCAAGAAAGAATTCCAAAAACCAGGTGAATAAGAAAAATAAAAAATAAATTTCAAGGCATAAGATAGCAATGCAACATTTATAATATTTTGGTCAAGTTGCATGTGACAGCCCGAACATGACACTCAGGTCATGCTCAATCATGTGGATACAATACAATACATATTACACTTAGTACATGGGTTGTTGCTTGCAAACAAACTCCTAGCAAGAACTACGAGCTGACCTAATTCATAGGTTAGGCTACTCTTCTATGAGGCTGTGGCCACAGCAGGTGGTACAATCACCATGTACATTGGAGTGAGAGCAAGAGCTACTATAGTTGGTTGAGCTAAAGCGGGAGCAACTGCGTCATTGGTTGGTATCTCCAATGTTGATGATGATCAACGAGCTAGGGCACCGCACGCTCTTTATGTGCGATGCTCCTCAAGTGTAGTTCTCTGGTGAGTGGTCGAGTTAGACTAGGGTTGGTAGGGATGATGGGGGTCTGACAAGTGCTGGAGCGTGGATTGTTGCTGTTGCTATAGTCCACTCGAGCTCGACGACTATGGTAGCCCTCTCACACTTCATTGCAACCAGGGCCTTCTCACACTTGGCGAGTTGAGTGCGGAGAGTCTTGGCGCCTGTAGCAAACAATGAGTCACTGGTGGAGGTCCGAGATCTCCTCCAAAACCTCAGTGTTGATGGCTCCCATAGCTCAAGTGAGCTAGACCTGGTGGGTCAGGAGCGGGTTGTTCTCAGAGGTGGTGACGAACATCTCTCCATAGCGTCCTCCTTTTCAAAGGGATGGAAGTAACGAAATGGTGAAGTCAGCATGGTGTCCTCTTGGATCTTGCGCAGGCGAGCACAAGCCAAGCTGGCGGTGTCTTGAAGGATGCCGATGGAAGTGCTCCTCAGGTGCTCGGTGCGGAAGGTGCAGAAGGTGTACTTGCCTTCCCATGCATATAGGAATGCTGGCGGTGTCTTGAAGGATGCCGATGGAAGTGCTCCTCAGGTGCTCGATGCAGAAGGTGTAGAAGGTGTACTTGCCTTCCCGTGCGTATAGGAATACTTCCATCATCTAGGCCTCCCTATGTCCTTCCTAGGTCTTTCATTCCCTGAAGATGGGACGGTGGTAGCAACCCAGGTACTGCATTAGTTTGCACAGTGTGTCAACAAACTCTCCTTCGTGCTCTCCATGGGTGAAGTAGTCCTATAGGTCAAAGTCAGCTGATCCGACCATCTATAGTTGAATAGTAGGGTATTAGTAACAGTTTAAAGGTATAAAGAAGGAAGGTGAGTCAAGAACTAAGAGTGGAAAGTAGAAGCAGTAGTACGCTATATTTTTTGTGAAGCTTTTGCTTTTTAGTTTTCAAAAATAAGACTAGGTCATTGGACAACAACAATTCTATAATCGTATGAGAGCAATAAATATATACGTGTGGACATACATAAAATTATTTTAGCTATTTTTAGCCCATATTTTTGCAGCTATTTACAATAAATAAGTATGGCTACTTACATAAACACATCAGTCAACTAAACATAGTTACCTAGCGCATTCCATATTAAAAAATCACAGTCACATGCGAATGAAACATATATTTTTCTGAAGGTATTCACCTGCTCCATAATGGTTCCAACTGCAAAGGATCGTGAATCATACCTAAACCACCTAAAAATTATATTACAAACTCATTTTTCAATCTATCTTTCCTTCCCCTCCCTTCATGAGGACATCACTTTTTTGGATACACACAACACTCATTCACAAGATGCTAGGCAAGAAACTATGATGAGGGCGCGTCCACGATAATTAAATTATTAGGTGAGCTCGTTCCTAGAGTTATTTAATTTAACTTCTGAGAATGGGTTACTGCCTTATGCTAAACAAAATTTCTAATGGATCAATACTTAATAAAATTCACAAAAATAACATATGCGAAACTAGGGTTTGGATTTTTTGTTGCAATTTTCGGTTTAATGGACAATAAGACAGAAATAAATCAATTTAAAAACAAGGGTAAGTATCCACCGAGTAAATCGCGCTCTGATACTAGGATGATACGGGGTCGCCCGATCTTCTCGATGTAAGATGGATACTCGCGAGAGTCTTAATGAATCGTAATGATCCTCCAATGCTAGTGCAAAGGATGAACACTCTTTAATCTGCCACAACACGCTCGCGTTAATTTCGTCGACTACCAAGTGAAAATCTATCGTGCACCCAATTCCCAGTAGAAAGGCTAAACAATCTTAATTGAGAAACACGCCTAATTCTCGTTGGAATTTCAGCAATCACAAAGAACTTGAATAAGAACTTTTCGTAGATTGATTTTTCTTAAAGGTCATTCGAGCCCTGAAGGTTATGAATACAAGGCTTATATAACCACTTGGGACATCCATATGGTCCCCAAAATAAGTACAACTCAACCCTATATTGTTTTAGACTCAAACTCTCACAAAAAGGAAACTAGATTTTATAGTCATCACATTATTTTGATCATAGCAGATGATTTACGATGTATTTGAAAATGGGGCCTTATCCATTATGGAGGTGTTGAAATAAGCTTTCCAACAAGCACAAGAACACTCGAATTGGACCCCGTTTGTGAAAGTTACGGCTTTTTTAGTAACTACCTATTGGGCTGTCCCGAACCAAATCTGAATTGAGTTCTGAGTTGAATCCGAGTTTGAATTCAGTTGGGCTTGTGGGAGGTCCGAATTAGGCTTGAAAATCTTATCTAAAACTTATACTTTAAGTTCTTGGGTTCCCCCATTTTGTTCTCCTACCACATGGACTTTATTTCCTCCATCCACATCAGCCTTTCTCTTGTGTGCTCTAACCAACCACATGGGCTTTATTCCTTCATGTCTTTGGCACCTAATAAATCCTTTTTAGATAGCAAACACACATGTTCCTTCTCCTTTGCTCCACATGACAGCAATCATATAGGATTCTTCAAGTTCTTTTAAACGCATCTTCACTTTAGGTTTGTATAGATCTCGTATGGGTCTACATACAATTACATAAAATAGTAGTTTTACATCTCCAAATATAAGAAATAATGACCCAATTAAATTAGAGTTCACCAGGCCATATTTCATGTGACTCAATAATTCTTTCCAGTTGAACAATATATTTAACTAAAAAGTATAAGACACGTGCATATCCGCATCATCTGCCTTCCAGCCGGTGGTAGAATCACCGCCGCATTCAGTTGGATTCCCACTTCGTCCATGTCGCATTCACCAAAAATAACTTCGTGTAATGCGAGCGGAGCACAAAGTTGATGCTTTCGAAGTTGGAATACTCGCCCTCCGCAAGCTTTTTCGGTTGGCACTAGGCGTCGTGTAGGAAGGCGAACAACGCAGAACTTGGCCACGACATCTCCGCCCAACACGCCCAATAGTATATAGCCAGCCAGACGATGGCGTTTGGGGTTAGCTGCGCAAACTCCAGCCCATAGTGCCTAAGCACTTCACCCATGAACATCGCCGTGGGGAAGCGAAGATTCACGTTGAAGTACGCGACGAAGACGACGGTTTCCGACTCCACTAGGTGGGGTTCCATCTCACTAGCGGAAGGTAGCGGGACTACCTCTCGGCTAGTAATCTTCCCATCACACACTAGACCCTGAATCAAGTCTTTGAACGCCAGACTCACCCCCAGCACATTGGTGCAGCGGCTGTTGACCTTCCTCGCTACATTCCAACGCTTGTTAGCCGTTGACGAATCGTGCCCCACCAACTCGTACTCCATCTTTGTCACTAACGAGGCCTCGCGCTTAGAGGGGCCACTGCAGCTGGACGAAGCACCACTACGGCTCGATGAAGCACCATTGGCGGAGCGTCGGGAGCGGGTGTTGCCTCGGGCCATTGGTATACTGGCAAAGGCAGTGCAGAAACAACATGGGTGTAGCCGCGGGGGAGCGGCTTCGCTGGTGACGACGTGCAAGAAGGGCCAGCAGGAAGAAGCTGGAAGAAGTGGTGGAGGACGGAGGCTACGAAATCACACTGGGGCAAAGCAAGAATGGGAGTGCAGTCGCCAAGAGAATGGAGTAGCAAGTGAAGCATCGCGCTGCGGTCCATGCGAACCCTTAAGGCTGCGCGACATCCCTGACCGTACCTCGGGAACACATGAAGACATCAAGTGTCGCATGACGCGCCAATTGCAAGTCAACATGTGTCCCGTGGGTAGCACGGGCAGGTCGCTCGAGGCGGTCCATGTGATTTCCTTGATCGTACCTTGGGAACACACGAAGACGTCAAACGTCACACGACGCACCAGCAACATGAGAACACGTGTCCCGAGGGGCAGCGCGAGTAGGTCACCCAAAGCGGCCCACGCCATTGCCGTGGTCCGTATAACCCGGCACATGGACTGATCACTCAATAGGTCGAAGGGACGAAGGGGGCCAAAAGACCTAGCGAAATGGTTTCGATTTGCCTGAGATGGAACCCTTTACCATGAGAGGTTACTATTGTGGGGCTGGCCCCCACCTACATCCATTTAGCTTGCCAGTCCAAGAGGCCTACATGATATATAAAAGACATGTATACCCTAAGACTAGTACCCACAGTTAGGGGTAGCATTGTAAAGGACGCCTTACAACCATGTATATATGGCCCCCTGGATGAACAAAGGGAAGGGGATTTTTCCACTCCACACACAACATACTAGTCCCCTCATTTACTGTTTAGTCAGTAGCCACAACAGATACGTTCGGCTATGATTTTTTTGGATGTTAATTGAAAGATCAACTAGGAGATTTTCAAGGAATTAAATATGCAAAGATGAAGCTACGCATAAGACACGATGATCAATACGTAAACAAAATTCTTAATGGATTAAAACCTAATCAAACTCACATGAAATAACAGATTAATCTAAGGTTTATATTTTTTTCTATATTTTAGCGAAGCAATTTTTGGCTATAATGGACTATAGGACATGAAATAATGAATGAAAATTTCAAGGGATAAGATCCTATCGAGTAAACTGCGCTCTGATACCAAGATGATACGGGATAGCCCAATCTTCTCGACGTAGGATGGATACTCACGACAGTCTTGATGAATCGTAGTGATCCTCCAATGCTAGTGCAAGGGACAAACACTCTTTCATCCGCCAAAACATGTTCATGTTGATTTTGCTGACCAGCAAGTGAAGATCTATCGTGCACCCAATTTTCAGCAGAAAAGCTGAACGATCTTGATTAAAGAATACTCCTAATTCCCTATAGAACTTCGGTAGCAATGAACTCAAATACGAAACAAACTTTAGTAGATTGATTTTTTATCAAAGATGGTCCATTTACAATAAGGCTAAACCTAGCCTTATATTGGCACAATAAGGTATGGCCATGCACACACATCCAAGATAGAAACTAATTCAAAATAAGAAACAACTCGGATTGATGCAAGAGCTCGGATTGGTTTTCTCTTTTTAATCTCCTTGCCAAAACCAACGACTGACTAATAGGCAACTAATTATATGGTTGACTTATCCAAACGTCATGTGCACTCACGATGCTTATGGCCATGCATGTAACATATCTTTCTTGCTTTCTTCACTTGATTTTTGTATACATGAATGCAGCACATGCATATGTACAACTTTGGTGGTGCCTTCCTAGTCCCGTATGTTCTTTTGCTGTTATTCTAAACGTATTTTTACTTTAAGCTTATACAGATCAAGTATGGGTCTGTATATAATTACATAAAATAGTAGTAGCTCTATACCTCTAAGTATAATAATTAAAGACATAATTGAAGTAGAGTTCACCTGGCCATATTTAATACGGTTCAATTATTTTTTCTGGTCAAATAATATATTTAACTGAAAAGTGTAAGGCAAGAGTATATCCACATCAACACTTTTCAAGTTGTTTCTTTCATCAGAACATTTTGTTTCATAATATTCTTCGAAAATATCCAAGTAAAAATCAAAACTTTGTCTCGACCAGTTTTTGCCTTCAAGCGCATAAAATTGTCTTCGATAGTCTTAGGAGCAGAAAGTGTAGTTACCCTTGTCTTATCAAAGATATTGTCTGAAATATTTAATTGAGTTATAGTTGTTGATAATTGCCGGTGATATTTCTTTATGGAGGCGCCTACACTCTGGCCGCGCAGTATTTTGCACTTTCGCACGCACTTCTGTTGGTATTTCTGGGCTGCTCGGCATGCCACTTTTCACATGCTTTCCCTTTTTAATCCTATACATGTTTTTGTGCATTTTTCCCTAACCTCGCAACAGCACAAGAAGAGTTGAGCAAATTCGGTTGGCGGCTGCATTCTCCCTCTCCTCACCAGAGATGATAGGCAAATCATCACAAATTTTTAAGCAAATCAGAATGAATTAAACTAGGACAATGTTTGGAAGCAGGTCGTTGCCTCGCCATCATGCCATGCTATGCGGCTCCATGCCACCGCGCCAAGCGTCTCTCATTGTTTCGCTGCCTTCGCTGCACCTCTGGCACTGCTGCAAGGCAACCTAGATGGGGCTGCATCCACCCATGAAGGGCCTCGCCAAGCGTCTTGATCTGCCCTGCAATCCTGCGTGCCTGGCGGACAGGCTCGCCGGTTCCCACAACTCGGGTCTCGCCATCCTCGCTGCCTCGAGCGCTGCGACCGAAGAAACCTAAACCATCCAGCAAGAGGATGTTGTGGGGAGCCTGGAGACCGCCGTTGGCAGCGTGATTGTTGTTGGTTTTGCCAGATTTGGGGTGGGTTATGGATTAGTAGAGAGAGAGAGAGAGATTTGGGAGGGGAGAGAGAGATGAACTCGGGAGGGAGACGAAGTTGGGGAAAGGTGATTGGGTGTGCGGCCCACGGTCTAGACAATCTGTTTGTCTTGTGGTCTCATCCACAGTCTAGAGAATCTCCTTCTCACGCAGATGGATCTCATCCAACAGCTGCCAGCAGTGTGCGGACGACAAGACAATCGCGTGCGCATTCAGTATTCAGCACTTGCATTTCTTTATCAGCCTATGTTTAAGCTTAAATCAATCAATTTAACATGTGCCTCTGCTTTGGTGTCTGATTTGTATCAGTTGTTCATATGCCACTGTTTGTTATTTGTGGTTATGACAGTCGTAGCTGCTGCTAACCCTTTTCTATTTGGCCATGTGTCTATCTTCGAGTTTGTTTCTGGTGATGATGACCTTCCAAAGCGAGACGATATTGGTGAAAGACGCCGAAAGCATGAGCTCCGCGTTCTTGCAGGAGTAGGAGCTAATGCGCTTGACGATAATGAGTTGCCAGTAGATTATGACGACACTGAAGAGAAGCTTAACCAATTCAATGAAGAAGAAGATGACAGTGATGATAATCATGGATCATCAGAATCTGAAGATGATTTCTATAAGGATGTAAAAAGGCGGAGGACCGAAAAACTCTTGAGCAAGGAACAGAAGTACTCAATGTAAGTTCCATCATCAGATAAACATGATAAGGTACTCTTAGTAAATCCCATGCCAATACTTATTTCTTTCTCTATGACAGAACTTCTGGTATTCAACAACTGGATAAAGAAATTGAAGGAGATGGCAAGAGGAAGATCTCTTACCGTCTATTGCATTTTTCAGTTTTCTGATATGTATATCTAAACAAATCTAACTCATGCAGATTGAGAAGAATCGGGGATTGACTCGCTCCGGAAATAAGAAAGTTAAGAATCTGAAACGAAACTGAATTTTACAAAAATTTGAAATCTTTGATTGCCTTTGATTCTTTGCTAATCCTCTGGAAACGGGACGTTACAGAATCCACGAAAGAAATACAGGGTAAGTAACATAATATATGAAACGGTTGAGCTGCGTGGATCATTATTCAGAATGAACTCATTTCGTGTGTGATTGTTCAGGTTAAGCATCAAGCCAAACTTGTTAAGCGGAAAGGTCAAGTGCGTGACGTTAAGAAGCCCTCCGGTCCGTATGGAGGTGAAATGTCCGGCAAAAATCCAAACGTCAGCCGTAGTGTTAGGTTCAAGAGTTGATTATATCAGTTATATCCTGTATGGTCAGTTGGTTACGCTGAACATGAAAATTTTGTTTGATGGTGGTTTCATGGCTGGTAGTGTAACATTTTTTGCATGGAAACGAGAGAGACCGCATAAGTGATTTGTCTGATATTCGAAGATTTTACACCAATTCTTCCATTCAAACACTGGTCGCGCTGTCGATCCTTCACTGCCAGTACCTTCAAATATGTTTGTTGTCGGGTATGTTTGTTGTCTTGTTAACTGGTGTCACCGTGGTCACTAAAGATCGTCATCATAGATCTTCAAATATGGACAATTGTGCCACTTTGGTCAGTAAAGCTATTTTAATTACGAATTTTACTGACGTGAAAAGTTAGTATTTCTTATAAGACAACATCGAAGGCATAGTGATATTTAATTGACAATGGCAAAATTGCAAAAGCACGCCTGGAAGTACATCGGAGTCCGATTTCCCTTCAACTATTTGTGTGGCACTTTTCCCCACTAGTACTTGGTTGAAACATTGGTCGTTTTCATGCGACTTCCGATGACATGACGAGGTTATCTTCTAGCATGGTACGAGTGAAATGTTTAGCACGACATAGGAGGAGCAAACTGTTCCCTCCTCGGTGTGCTATGTGTCGAACTAGAAGCGCCACACGGTGATAGGAAAATGGCCAACGCGATCAGGGTTGATCTACCATGAGCTGCTCCTCCCTAGGTTGACACCGCCAAACCCCCAGTCAGGCCGGAGAAGAAGATAGAACTGATTAGGTGTGGTAAAACCAATTCGCCACATTAAAGGATTTGGTTTCAACCGCTTTGCCATGTTGGAAGACGACCTCACCACGCTCCACCGGAAGATCACCTCGCCTAGGGGCGAAGCTACGTTGATGGTTCCGAGTGCACCGGCAACAGGATGAAATCAAAAGTCAAGTTATTAGCAACTCATTTTCACCTCTTGTGCACCACTTTAACCCAAATACGTGCATCACCTTGACCCAAATATGTATGTGTTAGATCATAATTACATGTGTATATTGAAGTGTGCACTCGGGTCCTTCGTGCTCTAGCTTCGCCCCTGACCTCGCCACATCTTTGGAAATAGCATGAAAACAAGTGACAGGGGTGAGTTTCAAACAACTGTGTTCTAGTAGAGGCAAGTGCCACAAAACAGTTTTAGAAATGTGTGTGCAACCCAACAACAGCAATGACGCATAACCCTCAGGACCTCAGGGCTAACTATCTCGATGTTGGGTAGAAAAAGACACCACACCAAGGTCTCAATACCCTTATGATAAGTTAGTGTGAACAGCAAGAACATATCTTGAGCGCAGAATCATTTCAAGAAGGAATAACAACTCAAATGTGTTTAACAAAGTGTTTTAGGTTATTACATTGTTGACGCGAGATAGGTGCAATAATTTAATATTGCAAGCGCACCTGTCATCTGTAGCTTTTCACCAAGGAGTATTCCGAGGTATCAAAATTCATAGGGGAGTGTCGAATAGATTTAGCACTTAGAATAAATTACTATTAATGAAAATAACGATTATAAGATGTGAAAAATTAACTAAAGCAAATCTACCAAAATAAAAACGAGATAAACCCGATTTAACCAATATAAGAAAGATCCTCCCCTAAGTTAGGTTTACCTACTGGAACTTAAGACTAGATGAATCTAAAATTAATTAGCACTTATTCATACTATGATGGCTCTCGCGTACCCTACAATTCTATATTGGCACTTTCACGCTTCTCCTTTGTCAAAGGACCATCGCCTTAATCATCATCGACAAGCCTTGCACTACTTGATATAGGTTGGTCTAATAGATCTAAACACCATGTTCACATCTACAGCTAAACAATTGATAATCAAGAGCTCCTAATTACTAATTGAGGAAGATGCATAATATCAAGAAGACACAGCCATAGCATAAAAGTGCTAAAATAATATATCATTCCATAAGTCATTGTTGACACCAATTTTACACTAATATTTATGCCCTTTTTTCCTCTGGTTTATCATTTGAGCCATCTAACTACTAACCCTCACTACTACAAAAATGTTTATATTAGAGCCTCATCACAAGCGGTTCACCAAAACCATTAGTGTTAAATGTAATTACAGACGGTTTAGGTTTAGAGACCGTCTGTGTTATTGCCAGCACTAAAAGCTGGCTGTAAAGAGATAATATCACAGACGGTTCATGGTGAGAACTGCCTATGAAGTATTACAGATGGTTTTCTTATTTAAACTGTGTGATACTTCACATACAGTTTGTATTATAACCCGTCTGTGATAACTTCATTATCACAAACGGTTTGTATTAAAAACTGTCTATAATATCTTTCCCATCGCAAGCCCTTAAAATTTCATAATCTCCTGCATGTGTCTGAGTAGAATTTCGTCCTGAGATATCTTTAGTAAAACAGGTATAACTTTTACATACGGTGTCCGTTTTTGACGTTCTTGTACTCGTTGGAAAGTTAACAATAAGCTCGATCCAAAAAGACAACCTGCTTGCACTAGTTGCCCTCTTAGACCTCCAAAATTGACCATCTTTAGCTCTGAATTTGTGTCACAAGTTTTCATTTTCTGTTTTTGCCAAAAAAAATTATCTTCCCTTCGGAATTTGGGGTTTGCCTCAACTGCAAAGTTGTAGATCTCATCGAAACCTTTCAAAAGAGTATATATAATCTATATAAAATTTTGCTATTTTATTTTTTGAGACTAACTATTTACATTGTATCGATATATTATCTTTGTGATCTACCGTTTGGCCATTATCACCGACAGTTTTTAATAAGAACAGTCTGTGATATCTCCCGTTATCATAGACGATTTTTGTTAAGAACCATCTGTGATATTTCTATCATAGACGGTTTGTAATCCGAATCATATGTGATAAGCCCCACCATGTCACCGATCCGCAACATCTCCCTAAGGATCCCGATCTCACCCGTCCATTCTCTTCGCATTGAACGGTAGGCATTGGTCTCCTCTCCACCTCTCGCCCCTTATTAATCCCCCTCTCCCTACTCAAAGAACGAATACTACCAGTACTACTCCAGCTCATTTGTGTGCGACAAGGGTGGGAAGGGGTTTGGCAAGGGCGGCTGAAATTTTGGTTAAAGCAAGATGGAAAAGGAAGAAGGCAATGGCAGATCTGTACTATTCTAAGTCATCGATATCGGCAGGGGGCTTCTACTTGTTACATCCTAAAAGTGTGGCACTCTGTTGATTTTGGCATAGAAGTTGAAAATGATGCTCGTTGCCTTTTTTTCTACTACTTGAAATTTTTCCTACTCCACTTATTTTAGATTGTAGTTTAATGAAGAATGTGTAAGTTTAGCTTACATTAGCCTGAAGTTGCTTGTAGTGTAACCATCTTTCTAAATTTGTAAACGTGAAGCTTATATTTGTAAAATTGTAAGTGTCCTTTTGTGTATGCAATGCTATATATAATTCAGATCTGGAATTCAAATTCAAATTTATGGTTTCGCTTTTAGAGGGCATGTCTAGCATTTTATGAGCCTAGCCAAAAAAACAATAAAATTCTTAGGTATGCTAGCTAGTTTTTTTAGATATAGAAAGAATTATCACAGATAGTTCAAAGAATTATCACAGATAGTTCTTATTCTGAACCATCTATGATATATTCTAATCACAGACGGTTTATGTTTAGAACCATCTGTGATAGTATACCTTTACAGACAGTTCTAATTCCGAACCGTCTATGATATGGTTTTCACAGATGATCGAAACCTGTCTGTGATGAGCTCATTTTATTACTGACCCATAAACTCAGACGGCTCACAAAACCATCTCTAATGACATTTTTGAACTGTCTGTGATGATCTTTTCTACAGTAGTGACTACCCAATTTTGGAGATGCTTGCAAATGAGTAAGTGATGCATGTACTATGCGGAAACACATCATATTTAGCAATAAAGAGCTGAAAAAGAGCCTCCTCAGAAAATGTGCCAAAATAAACTTTACCAAATAACAAATTGGAGGTCACCATGACGTCCACCTTGTTAAAACAATTGAAATACATATATTATTTGCCTAAATCGTAGGTCGGATGTGAAAGTTATGAAGTCCAGAAACTATCAGAGTTGGCGCCAAGCTGATGGCGCCAATCAGCGCCCAGAGTGCCAAGACCCTTTTTTCAGCCCAAATTGGAGCCCAAGAACAAGGCACTACCCAGTGTCACCCTAGCGCTGCCCAATGCCATGTGTTTAGAAGGTTTGAGAACTACTTTGAGTTGGTGGAGAGCCCTGGTGCTGCCCGACGCCAAGCCCTTCTCTTCGCCATTTTCGACCAGGACTCTTCCCTGGGGTTCTCTATATAAAGAGGAGGCCTTGCCACGCTAAAACCATTGAAGACTATCCAAGTTCTCACCGATATCAACATGAAGTCACCAAAATTGCTGAAGCGTGGAGGCGCACCACCAGAGCGCTACTCGGTGCCCCTCCCTTAGCACTGCACGACCTCACACGAGCTCTACTCAGCACTGCCCAGCGCAACCCCCTCTGCAAAGCCACGATACCCCAATTTTCATCCCATGTCTCCCCCCTTGACTATCCTTCATCGATAACAATGTGTAACTTATGGAGTAGACTTGTTTCTTCCCTCGATGCAAGGATCCTGCTATAATTTAGGCATGTTTTGATTTAATAATATTTTCAGTACTTGCTTTTGGTATGGTTGCTTGATATTGTGATTATTTCATGATTAATAATAAGTTGTACATAGTTATCAATTATTTAGATCTAGAATTAAACATGGTGTCTAGGTCTAGATTGCCAATCTATATCAAGTATTTCAAGTTAGATAAGATAGAGTGTTGATCCAATGCATGGTGACAGCATGAAGGTGGCAACAGCTTTTATTTGCTTGTAGGGTATGAACTTTCATAGTATTGTATTTGCTAGATTGAATTGTTCTCTTTTCCATGCTTGAATTGTAATAGGTGAACCAAAACCTAGGTAAGATCTTTTGAGTATTAGTTGATCTAGTTTTTACCCAATTGTTCTCCTAGGTTGATTTATATTTCCATCTTTTGATCATTGTTCTCTAGTTAGTAGTAGATTAGTTTAGACAGTTGATCTAAAACTTAAAATCTTAGTGTGAATTCGATTACATGTAATACTCTAGATGAAAGCTACAATGGTCTCATGCCCTTGTAACTTTAGGTGCATAGTAGACATTAACAGTCATAAATTACAGCAAGATTCCCACACCTTGGAGAAGGAAAGACAATTACTCCATAAATTACAGCAAGTTAATATTTCTTTTAATCAAATCTTATTTTGATTGCTTGATTAGTCTTCTCATATTTGCTGCCAACCCTCCTTAGCCCAGGAGCGATACAAAATCTTTGGCGGCTGCGCTTGAGAACGAAAAGCTCGAGACGTAGAAGCTTAAGAAGAAAGTCACTAACCTGAGGATAAGCCTAATATAGGCATATTCCAAGGGCAAGGCCTTAGAAGAAAAAATAAGTAGTAAGTCCTGAACTCAAAATTATTTATCTTCTTGACATTTTTCTTGTTTTCCCTGATTTTCTTCCTTCGACAGAAAAGGAAATTTAAATAAGTAGTCTCCACGTCGAAGTCAAAGAAAAGACCAAAGTGATCGGAGCTCTTCCCAGAATGAGCAAGGAGAAGGATGAGAAGATGAAAGTCAAATTTGAAAGTCTTGATATATAACTTTCAAGTAAGAGAAACTTCACCTTCGACTAAATAGTTATAGAAGAACTTACGACTAGTTAGTCATAGAAAAACTCCACTTTCGATTAACTTTCAAGAACTAGTATCGTGATAAGTCACAAGACCTAACCATTGTTATTCTGTTTGTAGGAGCTATAGTCAAAATAAAATGACTCTGAAATCTTAACTCGCAATGAAGAGGAGATGAAGTCGGTGAAGACCATTCTCCATGACAACATTGAATTCTTCAACAATTTACTTGACAAATTTGGTTCTAAGAGGATGGATCTTCCCCCAAGACACCATAACCACTCATGCGAATATAATTGGACTGCAAATGAAGACTTTAGAGAAGTATTTAACTACTCTGAAGGATGAGCAGGTCAAGTCGTCCGGGAAACAGTTAGAGGTGTTGTAAGCTATGTTTTGGCAAAACTCAAAGCACGTGACCCAAATCAATCATTTCAACCAATCGAGCATGACTTTAACTGCTCAGACATAAAGGCAGCTCGATTGATCGAGGAAGTCGAACCCTTTGCTTGAAAGGTTACAGAGAAAATTTATCTCGACTCTCCTTCAGAATAGTCGTGCAAGTGAAAAATTTTGTATAAGACTTACCTTTGATGAATGAAAAGTCTCTTCCTTTTCCTTTTGTGAATGAAAAGTCTCTTCCTTTTTTTGCAATTCATCTCGTTGAGTAGGTAACACTCATAAGACAAAAGAATAGATGAACTTAAAGTTAAGAAATAAATTTATATGAAAAACTCTATCCTAACCATCGACTATTAACTTAGTTTATATGGCTAAACTAAGTGAATAGTGTCGATAAGAGTATATCATCTGATTATCATTGTCAAACTCGATTGTCATGTTCTGGCAGCAAAAGTTGGGAATGTGTCAACGCCAGGGAATTCCTTCTAGTAGGCAAGACCACATGCAGAGAGAAAAGTTTCGACTAGCACTACTACAGAAAGCCTAATACTAGACGTCAAATTACAGACGATTTTGTAAAACCGTTTGTGATATACATTATCACAGACGGTTTTAATTGTAGACCGTCTGTGGTGTTTGTGGCGGGCAAAAGGAGTATCACAGACGGTTCTTACCGATGAACCAGCTGTGATACTAGAATATCACAGACGGTTTTATATTAAAAACCATCTGTGATAATCTAGATTATCACAGACGGCTTTAAATATAAAACCGTCTGTGATATTCCATTACCACAGACGGGTTTTGTTAAAAACCATCTGAAACATCCTGATTTTCAGAGCTTTTTAAAACCTTGAATTTAAAAATTAATTTTTGGATTTTTTTCTGCAATTAATAAAGCTTAATTTGAATTTTTTAGAATTTAAAAGGATTTAATATGATTAAATTAAAATACAAATTTTTTTGAAAATATTTTATTTGGGTTCCTTGTGTTACATGGAATTTTTTGGTATTTTTGGTGAATTTGTGGAGTTTATTTGCTATTTTCTAGAACTCCTGAAAGTTTATTTGAATTTCTAAAAAGAATTTAATTCGGGGAAAACTTTCAGCCGTCCGATCTCCCCTCCCTCCACGCGGCAGCGATCCCGCGCCTCCCTCCCCTTCGGCCCGCTCACCCCGCGCCACGCGTCGCCACGCGCGCGCTCCCGCTGCTGCCTCCTCGCTCTCACCAGTCCCACGCCATGCGATCGCGTCGCCCTGCCACCTCGCGCGCATCCGCGTCATCCCCGCGCCGCACTCGCACGCTCCCGCACGTTCACGCCCCACCCGCTCTCCGTCGCCCGATCCCCTCCCCCCTTCACGCGTCACGCATTCGCCCCGTGCCTAACCCTAGCGTCGCCCGCCCCGCGCCGTTGGATCTGCCACGTGGCAGCACCAGCAAAGCCCACGCCCCGCCCCTTCCACCGCCGCCCGATCCCGGCCTCCTGCCACACGGCGCCAACCACGCCGTCCGCACCACTCGCCCTGCGCCAACCCTAACCCTAACCCGCTCGCGCCCTCGCCCGTCCGATCTCTCCCGCATGTCTTCTGGGCCATCCAAACCACGTTCGCTGCCGCTCCGCGCTGTAACCGATCGAGACTCCCTCGATTCATGTGCTTTTAACGCCGCCCATCCCTCGGTTCGCGTGCAAGCCTCGCCGCCGCTCTCGCCTTCAACCTCGCGCCCGCGCCGCCGCCGGAGCCACTCCACCGCTGTTCCGTGCCGCCCCGTCGCTGCCTCCGCCATTTCGACGCTGCCAAAGACCCCGCCTCCCCGCTAGTGAGCCCCTCCGCCGTCTCCCTTCGCCCCATCGCCAGTCACCGCCCGCATCGCCTGGCCATCGCCCGCGCTCGCCGCTCCCCGCGCGCGCTCGCGCCCGCACTCCCACCTCGGTCTGCGCGCCACCGCGCCCTCGTGTCCGCCCGCGCGCCCGCGTCCGCGTGACACTTCGCACACCGCGCCGGACACACATCGGCCATCGGCCGTCGTCCCGCCTCCGGTCCGCCTAACCATAGCCGCACGATCAGATCCGAAGATCGACGGACCAGATCTTGCCGCGTGGCCCCTCGTCAGCCGTCCAATCCCGAGCGCCGCCGTCGCCCCGTGCGCGCCACATCAGCCCTACCGCCACGTGGCAGCCATGTGTCATGCCACGTCAGCTGCCACGCCAACCCAAAACCCGTCTCCGGTGCCACATGGCAGCCACGTCAGCATGCTACGTCACCCGTGCCACGTGGCAGCACCAGCAGCTGCCACGTCAGCCATAGCCGCCGCGTCAGTGCCACCTCCCCGTGTGCACTGTTTCGTGGACCGGGTTCTTCGTGGACTCGCTTTTCCGTCGACCGGGTTTACAGCACAATACATTTTCCGATTTTCTCGATTTATCTTTAGGGTTTATTTTTCGAGAGCGTAGCGGCCAATCGACAAGCCCATAGGCTATCGAATAGCGAACGAAGTCTAATCCGCGAAGTTGTCGAAGTACTCTCCTTCTGGAACCTCCTGCTGATAATACTCCTCATCCTCAACAGAGCAAAATAGGCGTAAAACCGTGAGTACATTGGTACTCAGTAAGTCATTTGTAACAAATGAATGCAATATAGTATGCAAGACTTACCAATGGACGGCTGAAATGTTAATTTACATAAAATGATATTTGAAGGTAATTACAATAAATAGATTGAAGACGAACTTTAAGTAAACAGTAATAAATTAATAATCAAAGGAATTGAAATAAACCACTTGTGAACATGCCATCCACAAGCTAAAACAACAGTGAACTACCTGTCCACTTCCAACATAAACTACCAAGTTTAAATGACAGCACTAACCCTCATGTGAAATCACCAAGTATTGTCGATGACCGAGGAAGTGGCTATTTAAATAGTTTTACACTCTGTAGAGATTGCACAACTGTACCCACACGATATGATTAGACTCGGCCTAAGAAAATCACAACAAGGTCTTTACAAAAAAATCACAACAAGGCCATTACAAAGTTCAATTCCAACCTAATCTTGCACGCTAGGGTTTCGCATCACACCCCTCTTGCGCCACATAGAAATAAGCAACCATGTTTATCTCAATGGCAAGATTAAAGTTGAAACATCCCAAATTAGTCAGCCAGGTCTATCCCATAAAAGACATGTGGCTTGCACGATAAAGCTCAGATCAATAGCGTACAAAGTTAAGTCCTTAATATTACCCGGACGAGACTGCCACATCCCACGAAGTGAATCTGCACTTCCCCCTTTACTGTACGATCACTCGCCCGAGTGCAAAACCAAGTTTGTATAACCACGCTAGTGACACACCAATGTCATGGCCCAAATTTTAATAAACGTGGTACCAACAACGGTTCCATATCTCATTAAATCAAATTAATAATTCACATGTGATGATAAACACAATCGTAAAATAAGCAAGGCTAAGCATACTAATCGTACAACCCTTGTGACAAATAATGTAGCATCACTAGTATATTTCCCAACCTATGGTGACAAGGGCATCATGGGGTTCCAAATTATCAAGGAGGAATAAGCCAAACGGGGCATTAACTACCAATACAAGATTTTGTAATTAAATAACGATGCAATGTAATTTAAAACAAAATAATTAAATAATAGATTGCAAACTGGGTTCAACATGATCAAAGGACATGACTTGCCTTGGTTATGCTCAGTGAGGTACTCGGGGTCTTCTGGCGTAGCTCCTACTCCTCCGGAATTGGAATCTAACGAGAGAGAAAACGACCGAAACAACAAAAACACATAAAATGATGAGAAAATAACTCCAAAAACCATGAAACCAAAACCAAAAGTTAGAGCTCGATTTTAGATGAATTTACAAAAAAGAACAGGGTCAATCGGAGCTAGGACGGAGGAGTACGGGCTCTCAAAAAATTAAATCTAAAGAAAAACGCTGAAAATCAAAAAAGTTATTGTGCTGTGGACCGGGTTCACGGGGGAGAGGGGTTCACGGTGGACTGGGTCTATGGAACAGTGCACGTGTGCTGATGTGGCGTGCGCTGGTGCTGACATGTGGCAGGCTCATATGGCACGCTGACGTGGCACGGGCGGCGGGTTTTTGCTGATGTGGCATGACACGTGTCATGCCACGTGGCACTAGGGCTGACGTCCATGGGTGCGGCGGCGGTGCGGCAGAATCGGATAGCTCGGGAGGCGTCCACGTGGCGCAATCTGAGCGGCCGGTTTAGATCTAGACGTGCGGCCGAGATCAGTCGCGGGGGCGGGTCGATGGCCGACGCGTGGCACCGAGGGAGCGCGTCGACCAAGGGAGTGGGCGCGGGGGTGTGCGGGCGCTGGTGCGCCCCGAGGAGGGGCGCGGGGTTCGACAGGCACAGGCGGAGTCCGGCGGCGACGGTGCGCAGCGGAGGGGAAGGGGGTCCGGCGGTGCAGCTTACTGACGGTGACGGAGACGGCGGTGGAGACGACGACGCGGTCGGGTTCGAGGCGGCAGCTCCCGAGTGGCGGCGGAGGCACGACGCACGGGTGTCGGCGGGGGTGTTCGGAGGCGGCGATGCTCACCGGTGCGGGTGACGACGGCGACGGGGTGAGTCGGCTCGGGCTCCGGTGATGGCGCGGTCCGGGACGGGGAACAGCGGCAGCGTGGCTCCGGCGGCGGGGTTGCACGGCCAGGGACGGCGGCACGAGAGCGTAGGGAGGCGGCGGTGATGTTTGGGCACACGAACCGAGGCAACGGGGGTTCTTATCACGCGAATCGATGCACGGGGTTCGCATCGGGGACGATGACGCCCAGGTCGACGCATGGCACCGAGATTGGATCGAGCGGTCGCGAGCGAGCGGCGCGCGGGCGGATGCGAACATGCGCGGGATGGGTGCCACGTGGCACGGGGGCGGATCGGGCAGCTGAGAGGCGGCGTGGTCCGAGCGGGGTGAGGGAAAGGAGGGCCGGGCCGAGGCAGACGCGCAACGCGGGGGAAAGGCGTCGCGCAGTAGCAGCGACGGGCCAAAGGGCGGGCCACACGCTGCAAGCGGGGGGAGGGGTTTTGGATTTCTTTTTCTTTTCTTTTTCCACAAGCTCAAATAATGATTTAAAAGCTCTAGAAAATAGCATAAAATTTTCAAAAATTCACCAAAAATACCAAAAAATTCCTTAAGACCTGAAGGTCTCAAATAAAATATTTTTAGCTATGTTAAAGTATATTTTAATTATATTAAATCATTTGAAAATTTAAAAATTTATTTTAAGCTTGAATTAATTCCAGAAAATTTATTTTTGAAAAGTAGGTTTTATAAATTCCAGAAAAACATGATGTTACACTAAAGCAACCTGAGAATGATATATATGTGTTCCTAGCACCGTTGGTGAAAGATCTAAAAATCCTGTGGAACGTAGGGGTACAAGTATGGGTTGCATACAAATAAGAGAACTTCACTTTGCGCTTCTTATTGTTCTGCATCATAAATGATTATCCTACCCTTGCTAACCTGTCGGGCCAGAGTACAAAAGGTGCCAAAAGTTGTACTCACTGCTTAGATGGTACCGAGAGTTTGTGGCTGAAACACTCACGTAAAACCGTGTACATGCGTCACCATTGGTTCCTTCGGAGTGCTCACCCATACCGCAAGATGAAGAAATAATTTCATAGAGAGAAGGAGGACGGTTCGGCTCCAAGGCATTTAAGCGAAAAAGAGATTTATAATATGGTTAAAGATTTAGTTGTTGTCCTTAGAAAACGACGTAAATTGAGGGTTCATGCGAAGAATATTTGGAAGAAAATATCAATATTTTAGGATTTATCTTATTGGGAGTACCTAGATTTCGGAACTGCATCAGCGTCATGAACGTAGAGAAGAATATATGTGATAGCTTGATTGGTCTCTTACTGAACATTCGTGATAAAATAATTGACGGCGTCAAAGCACAACATGATTTGGCTGATATGGACATCAGGCCTAAGTTAGCACCAACAGAAACAAATAATGGACGAACGTACCTTCCCTCTACGTGTTACACTCTGTCCAAGGCTGAGAAAATAGAACTGTGCCAGTGCTTGCATGGTGTCAAAGTTCCGTCTGGTTACTCCAACAATATGAAGAAACTTGTTTCAACGCAAGATTTGAAGTTAAATGGTATGAAGTCTCATGATTGTCATGTGCTGATGACACGGATGCTCCATATTGCATTTAGAAATATTTTACCGATCAAAGTCCGAGAGATAATCATGAGGTCATGTTATTTTTTTAACACAATTGCTCAGAAGGTCATCGATCCCGAAGGACTAGATGCTCTGCAGGACGAGATGGTGATGACTCTATGTCATCTTGATATGTATTTTTCTTCTTCATTTTTTGATATTATGGTCCATCTCATTGTTCACGTTGTGTCAGAGATAAAAATATGCGGGCCCGTATTCCCACGTAGCATGTACCCATTTGAGAGGTTCATGGGAATTCTCAAGTCCTATGTACGGAATCGATCTCGGCCGGAGGGCAATATCGTCAAAGGTTATGCAAGCGAAGAGGTTATTGAGTTTTGTGTCGATTATATAGCTCAGATTCAACTGATAGGTGTGCCTCAATCTCGTCATGAGGAGGGGCTCAAGGGTATTGGAACTATCGGAAGGAAAGCAATCACTCTAGATATGGACGCGTATGCTCAAGCCCATTTCACAGTCTTGCAACACATGAATGAAGTGGCCCTTTATGTCGACCAGCACAAGGATGTGCTTCGGTAACAGAATCCGAAGCGGCCGGATGTTTGGATCATGAGACAACACAACAGTCGGTTCAACCAATCTGTGATTGTTGGTAATCACAGACGGTTTGTAACTAAAAACCGTCTGTGATATTTATAAATCACAGATGGTTCGTCGTTAAAAACCGTCTGTGATTATCAGTTTTCACAGATGGTTTTTAGTTAAAAAACCATTTGTGATATTTACACCACAGACGGTTTGAAAGCCATCTGTGATGACCTTATATTATCACAGACCCATAAATTCAGACGGTTTAGAAAATCGTATGTGATGATATTTTTAAACCGTTTGTGATGGTGATTTCTGTAGTAGTGTGGGTAGTTGTTACCACACTTCGACAAGGTTAATCAAATTGAAGACACAAACAATAGCGTGATAATCATTCGAATTATTTCTTTTATATGCACCCAACATGTTCATAGATGACCCAATTGTTTTGTGCTGGCAGCAAGAGTTAGGAATAGCGTGTCACTAGGAAGCTCCCTCTAATGGGTAGGACTATATGTAGAATGGAGGGACTTCGACTAGTGTTATCCCCTCCTCCAACCAGGTAAAACTAATTAAATATATTAGAAGTGATCGAACAAATGTAAAAGAATTTCCACTGAACAAACATAAAAAGATTGTGAATAACAAAACTTTATTGCAAAAATAAGAATATTCAAATGTAAAATTTATGCAATCGGTCGATATTCCAAGAGCTTGAAAGAACCTGGTCATTTTCCAAGCAAGTCGTACAGAGCCTGGTCGTGTGACCTCGACATAGTGTAAGGACCTTCCCACTTAGGGGAAAGCTTGTTCCGATTAGACTTGGATTGGATTTTCCTCAATACCAAGTCACCTATAGCAAGGATCGAGGTTGGACTTAATGATTGTAGTACTTACGCATGGCTTGCTGATAGACTACCAATCGGATTAAGGTTTGGTTCCTCTTTTTTCGAGTAGGTTGATATCATCCGTTCGAAGCTGTTCTTGGTTGGAGCCATTGAAGTTTTCGACTCTTAATGACCAGATCATTAATTCTGGAGGAAGTATGGATTCTACTCCAAAGACTAAGAAAAAAGGAGTCTCTCCTATTGCCTGACTAGGAGACATGCGAATTGCCCATAATACTGAAGGAAGTTCTTATATGCAAGCCCCCGAGCGCTTTACTAGTTGTTGAAGACTCGAGTTTTAATCCCTTACATTATTTGGCCATTTGTGCGCTCAACTACCCCATTGCTTTGAGGATAGGCGATTGAGGCATAGCAAAGCTTGGTACCTAGTTGATCGAAAAACGCTTGAAATTTCACACTAGAGAATTACTTACCATTGTCTGTAATTATATGACTTGGGACTCCAAATCGAGTAATTACACTTCTCATCATGAACCTTTTTGCACCTTTTGTTATTATTCCAGCCACAAAAAAGAATTCGAAGCCCCCCGTTGCTCCTGGAAACGATCTCAGGATGTCTAAACCCCAGGTCACAAAAGGCCATGAAAGAGGAATTATTTGAAGAGTCTGAGCTAGTTGGTGTATTTGCCAACTATAAAACTGATATTGTACACACCTCTTAACTAACTCTTTGACGTCATTGAGGGTTGTTGGCTAGTAGAAATCTTGTCGAAAGGCCTTACCAATCTGCATTCTGTATGAAGAATGCGCCCCACAGTCACAATCTCTCTTTTTGCAATATACATCGTTTGAGAATACCTTGAGTACTCTGCTTGTAGAGTACCTAATAGTCACCAGAACACATCCTTGGTTTGGAGATGCTGGCGGTGGCCTCTCCTTTGGCGACAAGGACAACAAAGGGAGGCTGATGCGAAGAGGCACGGAGCTATGCATGATTGCGGGACAGAAGGTGTGTCCAGTGAAATTCCGTTGAGTGTTTTGCCAATGTTGAGTAGGATTCGGATCGCCTTGGAATGGTGATTCTAGGGGATACCTTGATTTGGGTGAAGGAACAAGGATGAGCTCGACTTTGGGCGATTTGCTATGGTGGTAGAGCAAGGTCACGATGGTTCACCTCGGTTGTGGATGAAGATGGAGACAGCGGTAGGCCAAACTGGATGCGGGACAACTCTGGTGATGGTTCTAGTGAGGACTAACAAGCCGAGGCCAACACGGGATAGCTCAGGTGATGATGCTGGTGCTCCGCCTTGGCTGGACCAAGGAGAGAAACAAGAGTGTGGAGGAGGAAGAAGGGCCATATAGTCTTTTCGTGCACCACTTAACTGCAGACACACAGGAGAGTGATTGGAGGCAAACAAGGATGAAAGTTGAGATAGAATGGTAAAAAATAATTTTCTCTAATTTATTGTACCCTCTCTAGCCATAAATATATGTTGGTTTGGGATATGTGTGGTCAAACTTTTGAATTTGGTTATCGGTATCTTCTTAAATATTTATATTGCATACATAAAAATCATAAGTGTAGATTCATCTTGAAAAATATTTTCATAATATTATAATCTTGTGAGTTTTATAAATATATTACAATAGAAATCAGTGGTAAAGTGGTGATTTTGAGACCATATCGATGTCTTAAACGATATGTATTTATGACCGAAAGAAGTATTATAGTAAATATATTCGTCACTTCAATATCTTGGCATACTTATTGGCGAAAGACAACTTGCGCACGTGCAATATTAATTTGTTGCGCATATCTCATGTCAACCCCGTATAGTTTCTGTGTGACTTTGCATGACACGTACAAGCGTATGATCTGCAAGTCCGCAACCAGTAAGTGACCAACTAGTCGGGCGCCTCTACTTCCCTCATAGGTGTCACTACCTCCGCCACCGACTCCCTCTTAGGCACCTCGCCCCTTTGTTTCCTCCACCACCGATCGCTAGATGGATTACCAGCCTACTAGGCTATACCTCCTCCACCTATGCCTCTTACACCGCCGCACTCTAAGCTGCCCCGATTTCGTGGTCGCCATTGTCATAGGCTTCTCCATTGGTGTGGTCACACAAGATGCTCATCGTTAGTTTTGGATTTTAATTTTTTTTTCTTGACTTCTCAGTTTTATTTTTCTAAAAAACCTTTCCTAATATGTTGAATTTTTTATTGCTTGTCTAAACTAATTGGGTTGTTGTGCCAGATGGACTGAGCCGCGAAGCTCACCAAAACTATTAGGCACGCATGGTACCGCAAAGCCCTTATAACATTGGGGACAAAACAACCTTGTAGTCTCTCCCAAAGCTCGATCATCTTGCCGTCTCGCTCTCCGCCTCCCCTACCCTTCCTCTCTGGCTCGCCGCCAGAGAGTTTACAGGTGAGGGACACACCAATGTAGATTACTACTAGTATATTTAGGTTTTTAGCTAGGTTTCTAGTTTTCTCCCAACAGGCAGTGGTTCTCCCTTTATGGGTCCTGGTGTGATCGCCGATTTAGAGCTCTGGGATCTCGCCATCGGCCGTTCTTCGTCAACATCAAGCTCTCCTCCGGGCTACGGCAGTCTCCTTCCCCTTTTTTCTTCTGGTTGGATTTCAGATCAAAATCCCCCATATTTGGACCTAGATCTACTCTTTTTCACCCACTGAAGTGTGCGGTGCCAACTCTGATTGGGCAGGTTTCCATGTGATGAGGACATCCTTGCTATGGATACAACCATGCCGACTCCACAACAAGCTCAACAAACTGAAACTATGATACAAGTACCACTGACTCGAGCACAAGCACGTCAACTTAACCATCAGGTGAATGCGTTCCTAAGTTTGCATACAAATGTTTCAAAGAATGGAATACTATTTAATTCTTGTGATGATTTAATTATCCTTAGGAACCATGGGAAAGAACCACACGAGCTCAAGTGTAGAAGTGGAACCATCAAGCGCAATCCAAGTCTTGTTCGCGAGTTTGACTCAGATTCGGCCTTCTTACAGCGTCTACTTCAAACAGCCATAACTTTTGATCCAGAAGGTTCTCGGGGCCCGTGAGCATTCTTTGGAAAGCTCTTGGAGTCTACTTTCAGATGGATCTGATCTCACCTCCAAACTCCATCCGAGTCAATCAAAAACTGCCAAAAAAATAATGTCACTTTTCCAGTCCAAGTCAAAGTGGGCCTTGGGCCTTGTAATCGAGTCCTATTCGGCTTCCAAGTGTTTTGGCTGACCCTACACCTCCTGTGTCTCATAAATAGGCCACTGCACCCTCTTCTAGGGTTTGGATTTTGATAGACTAAGTTAGCCTAATGTGACGATGGCCCGATCTTCCGAGAGGTACTGATAAGTCGATTGTGGAGAACTCGACGTTGATGATCCAAAGGCTCCGACCAAAATAGATCGATCCCCTCGCAACCACTACACCACTGCTCCGATGGTTATCAACCTTGCCGAATGCGGTTGACCTCGCCAAGAAGGCTATCTCCTGCAAGCGAATCGAGAACACAAGCAAGAGAGTAAAAGATACAATCTAAAATTGTATTGCGAATAATGATTAAGTTCACAAGTTGGGGTTCCTCAATCGGACATGCGGTGAGACTACTAAGCAGATTAAACTTTTAAGAAAAACCCGAGGAAAATTAAAGGGGTGCGACATCCTTAAATAGAGGTGGGAGAGGCCGTACTTATCTAACAAAAGAGGGTGTGGTACTATTCATGGTACTGTTCACATGAATAGTATATCCATGAATAGTACCGACCCAAATAGTCTAAGTGTGATTAGAAGGCCCATAGCCCACTTTGACTCGGACTGAAAAAATGATGTAACTTGTTTTGCAGTTTCTAATCGGCTCGGATGAAATTTCGAGGTGAGACCAAATGCATCTGAAAGTAGACTCCAAGATCTTTCCAACAAGTACTCACGGGCCCCGAGCAACCTTCTGGATCAAAAGTTATGGTCGTTTTAAGTATGCACTGTCAAGAAGTCCGAACCTGAGTCGAACTCGCGAATATGAGTTGGATTGCGTTTGACGGTTCCACTTCTACACTTGAGCTCGCATGGTTCTTCTCCATGGTTCCTAAGAACAAGAAAATCACAAGACTTAGAAAGTATCGAATGCTCAACGGAAATATTATTGACTCCTAAAAACGAGTTTACCTGATAGTTAAGTTGACGAGCACGTGCCCGAGTGATTGGGCCTTGCCCATCATTCATGGAAGCAGTAAGAGGAGTGTTCATATCAGTAGAAGTGATGTCCTCATCATAGCCTTTGCTACTTCGCCTTGTATTCGCGCGTGTCGGCAAGACCGTCCGAATACTTGTCTTTAGAACCCCACCGATTTCTATTTTCAGATTGAAACCTACATCTTTTATTCGCAATTAAGTTGTTGTTCATCTTGTTCTTGCCTATTTTTCAATTGCTTGCAGGAACAAGTACCCTTGTGGTTAGGTTGATTGTGCTCCTACAAGATCACGAACAACCTCTGGAGTTGGTGTATCGATCGCTAAGGTGCAACGTCCTTGGGTGGTTGTAGTCGGGTTGTCAACACTTTCTCTTTCCCTAATCGAATCTACCACTTTCATTGAAAGATCGGGACCACATTCCCCTCAGACTAGGGGCATTATACAACACTTTGAGCGCCAAGTGAAGCTAGACACTGAGAGACTTGATGAGGATGTACGGGTCACTAATAAACGCCTTGGACAATTGGAGGCCATACAGATCGACACCAACACTACGCTTGCAACATTGGAGGCTTCCGTTAGCACCGTCAACACCTCACTTGCTGAGATTTTGAGAAGTCTTGATGAGATGGACCGTGTGCCTCCCGTAGCTGCCCCCGGTACATCTACTCAACGTACACGTGCCAACAATGGTGTATTGGGCAGCATAGTGGACGAAAATGGTAGAGACGAATATGTGGCTGATACTGAGATCGATGATGATGAGGACGCTCACCGTCATCGTCAACTATGCCGGAATCGCATTGGCATGGGTCTTATGTACCCACGCCCTGGGGTACATGAGGATGATGAATCACTTGGTAAGATTAAGTTCACTATGCCACTTTTTGATGGAAAATATAACCCTGATGCTTATATCACTTGGGAATTGACTGTTGATCATAAATTTGCTTGTCATGCATTCCCTGAAAACAAAAGGTTATGGCTGCTACTAGTGAGTTTACTGACTTTACTTCTGTTTGGTGGAGTGAATATTGTAAAAAAAATCTTGTCACCATACCACGAACTTAGAATGCATTAAAAAGAATCATACGAACTAGATTTGTTCCTTCATATTATGCACGTGATTTGTTACATAAGTTGTAACAATTGAGGCAAGGTAGTAAAAGCGTAGAGGAATATTTTCAAGATTTGCAAATAGGAATGTTGCGCTGTGACTTAGAGGAAACTAAGGGTTCTATGACTAGGTTTATGGGTGGTTTGAATCGTGAAATTTAGGACATTTTAACTTACAAGTAATATAATTCTATCACTCATTTATTTCATCTTGCTTGTAAAGCTGAAAGAGAAGTGCAGGGACGACGCGCGAGCATAAGGACTAACGTTTCTATAGGTTGTTGTAACATTTGGTCTCAACGTGCATCTACTGCACCATCAAGCCAACCTTCTGCACCTTCTTCCTCCAACAGCAAGCCACGGTTTTCATCGTCAAATTCAGCATCTCGGGCATCCGAAGCAACAAAGGGGTCAGCCCAAGCACATACAAAGAGCTCTTCATCCGTAGTATCTACGGGGCGAATGAGGGATGTCCAATGTCATCAATGCAAGGGGTATGGCCATGTGCGGAGTAAATGCCCCAGCAAGCGTGTTTTGATTGAGAGATGATGGTGAGTATTCTTCTGCTAGTGATTTGGATGAGGATACATATGCTATGCTTGCAGTTGACCATGTAGGTAGTGGGAAGGAGCAAGAAGAAGAGCACATTGACGCTAAAGATGCAGAGCCCTATGAGAGCCTCATTGTGCAGCGTGTGTTGAGTGCACAAATGGAGAGGACGGAACAAAATCAGCGGCACACCCTTTTCCAAACAAAGTGTGCGTGAAGGAACGCTCATGTCATGTGATCATTGATGGAGGGAGCTGCAACAACTTGGCGAGCTCCGATATGGTGGAGAAGCTTGCGATGAACACTAAACCGCACCCACAACCTTACTACATTCAATGGTTCAACAGCAGCGGTAAGGTGAAGGTAACACGAATGGTGCGAGTAAATTTTGCTATTGGTTCTTATCATGATGTTATAGAATGCGATGTTGTCCTTATGTAAGCATGCTCTATGCTGTTAGGTAGACCGTGGCAATATGATAAAGATTCTCTGCATCATGGTAAGACAAACCAATATTCTTTTGTGCATCATAACAAGAAAATTGTGTTACATCCTATATCTCTTAAAGCTATTTTAAAGAATGATATTGCTAGAGCTAGTAAAGAGAAAAATCAAAAGCATAATAGGAGTGAAAATCAGATTGTAGCAAACGAATTTGAGCAACATAAAAAGAAAAACTCTAAATCTATTTATGAGAAGAAAAATGAGATTAAATTGAAAGGTGCATGTTTTCTTGCTACTAAGTCTGATGTGAATGAGCTAGATGCTAGTACTTCTGTTTGCTATGCCTTAGTTTGCAAACAAGCTTTATTTTCATTTGAGGATGTATCTTCTTCTGTGCCTCCTGCTGTCACTAATCTTTTGCAGGAGTACATAGATGTCTTTCCAAAGGATGTGCCGCTAGGACTACTACCAGTGCGAGGGATTGAGCACCAGATTGATCTGATTTCCGGAGTATCTTTGCCCAATTGTGCGCTATACAGGACTAATCCGGAAGAAACTAAGGAGATTCAGCGTCAAGTTCAAGAACTGCTCGATAAAGGTTATGTGCGTGAGTCTCTTAGTCCTTATGTTGTTCCGGTAATTTTAGTGCCTAAGAAAGATGAATCATGACATATGTGTGTGGACTGTAAAGCGATCAATAATATTACTATTAGATATTGTCACCCTATTCCTAGGTTAGAGATATGCTTGATGAATTAAGTGACTCTATTGTGTTCTCTAAAGTTGTTTTGCGTAGTACCACCAAATTCGCATGAAATTGGGAGATGAATGGAAAATAACATTTAAAACTAAGTTCGGTTTATATAAGTGGTTAGTGAAGCCGTTTGGTTTAACTAATGCACCTAGTATATTCATGAGATTAATGAATGAGGTTTTGGGTGCTTTCATTGGTAAATTTGTAGTGGTATATTTTGATGATATATCGATATATAACAGATCACTAGAAGAACACATTGACCATTTACGTGCTGTTTTTGATACTTTACGTAATGCACGTTTATTTGGTAATCTTGATAAGTACACATTTTGCACAGATCGAGTCTCTTTTCTTGGCTATGTTGTTACTCCACAGAGGATTGAAGTTGATCAAGCCAAGGTTAAGGCAATACAGAATTGGCCGACTCCTAACACGGCCACGCAGGTGCGAAGTTTTCTAGAACTTGCTGGATTCTATCGTCGTTTTGTGAAGGGTTTCAGCACCATCGCCGCACCATTGAACGAACTCACTAAAAAGGGGGTGTCGTTTACTTAGGGAAATGCACAGGAGGAAACCTTCAACACATTGAAAGATAAGTTAACACATGCATAAATACTCCAACTTTCATATTTTAGTAAGACTTTTGAGCTAAAATGTGATGCTAGTGGAATTGGATTGGGTGGTGTACTGTTACAAGAAGGTAAACATGTGGCATACTTCAGTGAAAAATTGAGTGGGACTAGTTTGAAATACTCTACTTATGATAAGGATTTATATGTTCTAGTTCAAACTTTAGAGGCATAAGAACATTATTTATGGCCCAAAGACTCTGTCATTCGTTCCGATCACGAGTCATTAAAGCATATTAGAAGTCAAGGAAAATTGAACCGTAAACATGCAAAGTGGGTTGAATTTATAGAATTTTTTCCTTATGTCATAAAACACAAAAAGGGAAAGGAGAATGTTATTACAGATACATTATCTAGGCGATATACCATGCTCTCACAATTTGACTTCAAAATTTTTGGATTGGAAACAATTAAAGAGCATTATGTTCATGATGATGATTTTAAAGATGTGCTGCTGAATTGTAAAGAGGGAAAAACGTGGAATAAATTTATCCTAAATGATGGACTTGTGTTTAGAGCTAACAAGTTATGCATTCCATCTAACTCCGTTCATTTATTGTTGTTATAAGAAACGTATGGAGGTGGGTTGATGGGACATTTTGGAGTGAAAAAGACGGAAGATATACTTGCTGGTCATTTTTTTGGTCAAAGATGAGACGTGATGTGGAACGTTTCATTGCTCGCTGCACTACATGTCAAAAGGCTAAGTCACGATTTAATCCTCATGGTTTGTATATGTCTCTACCTGTTCCTAGCGCACCTTACGAAGATATTTCTATGGACTTTGTTTTAGGATTGCCTAGGACAAAGTAGGGGAGGGATAACATATTTGTTGTTGTTGATATATTTTCTAAGATGACACACTTCATACCATGTCATAAAAGTGATGATACTACCAACATTGCTGATTTGTTCTTTCGTAAAGTTGTTCGCTTGTATGGTGTGCCACATACAATAGTTTTCGATTGTGACACTAAATTTCTTAGCCATTTTTGGAGAACTTTGTGGGCTAAATTAGGGACTAAACTGTTATTTTCTACTACTTGTTATCCCCAAACTGATGGGCAAACTAGAGTTGTGAATAGAACTTTATATACCATGCTTAGGGTTGTTTTGAAAAAGAATATCAAAATATAGGAAGAATGCTTGCCTCATATTGAATTTGCTTATAATCGTTCGCTGCATTTTACTGCAAAATTGTGCCGTTTTGAGATTGTATATGGTTTTGTGCCTCATGCTCCTATTAATTTGCTACCACTTCTATCTTCGGGAAAGTTAAATTTTGATGCTAAAAAGTGTGCTGATTTAATGTTGAAAATGTGTGAGACAACCAAAGAAAATATTGAACGCGTGAATGCTAAATATAAACTTGATTTAGTAAAGGAATGAGACATTTAACTTTTCAACCGGGTGATTTAGTTTGATTGCATTTGAGAAAAGATAGATTTCCTGAATTGAGGAGGTCTAAGTTGATACCTAGAGCTGATGGTCTTTTCAAAGTGTTGAAAAAGATTAATGATAATGCATATAAACTTGAGTTACCTGCAGAATTTGGGTTAGTCCCACCTTTAACATTACATATTTGAAGCCATACTTAGAAGAAGATGATGAGCTTGAGTCGCGGACGACTTAAATGCAAGAAGAGGAGGATGATGGGGATATCCTTGCCATGGATACAATCGTGCCGACTCCATAACAAGCTTAACAAACTGAAACTATGGTACAAGGACCAATGACTCAAACGCGAGCACGTCAACTTAACCATCAGGTAAATGTGTTCATAAGTTTGCATACAAATATTTCAAAGAATAGAATACTACTTAATTCTTGTGATGGTTTAATTGTCCTTAGAAACCATAGAGAAGAACCACGCGAGCTCAAATGTAAAAGTGGAACCGTCAAGCACAATTCAAGTCCTGTTCAAGAGTTCGACTCAGATTCGACCTTTTTGACAACGTCTACTTCAAACGGCCATAACTTTTGATCCAGAAGGTTTCTCGGGGCCCATGAACACTCTTTGGAAAGCTTTTGAAGTAAGTATCAAATGGATTTGATCTCACCTCCAAACTCCATTCGAGCCGATCAGAAACTGCCAAACAATTTACGTCACTCTTCCGATCCGAGTCAAAGTGGGCCTTAGACCTTATAATCGAGTCATATTCGGCTTCCAAGTGTTTTGGCTGACCCTTCACCTCTTGTGTCTCATAAATAAGCCGTCGCACCCTCTTCTAAGGTTTGGGTTTTGATAGGCTAAGTTAGTATTTGCTACTTCGCCTTATGTTCGCGCGTGTCGGCAAAACCGTCCGAATACTTGTATTTGGAACCCCACCAATTTCTATTTTCAAATTGAAACCTATATCTTTTATTCACAATTAAGTTACTATTCATCTTATTCTTGTCTGTTCTTTAATTGCTTGCAAGAATAAATACCCTCGTGATTAGGTTGATTGTGTTCCACAAAGTCACGAACAACCTCTGGAGTTGGTGTATCGATCGCTAAGGTGTAACGTCCTTAGGTGGTTGTAATCGGGTCGTCAACCTTTTCTCCTTTTCTAATCAAATCTACTATTTTCATTGAAAGATCAGGACCGCTAGTGCTATCACCATGAGCCGCTAGCTTCAAAACATCTGGGCAGCTACTGAGCCTCTACCACTAGCTATCTATACAAATTTTGCTTTCATATATTGCAGAATAGCCAGATAACACCTGTAATTTCCGTAAAACAGTACAATAAGTAACCCTACAACGAAAAATCAACACAAGAAAATCCAGCATGTGTATAGTGTTACTGATTTGTAAAATTGCATCGAGAGTTCTGATCTTGCTGTTTTATGAGATGATATTTGGGGCAGAAGTAAAATGTAAACTGTAAAGGAGAAATAATTAAGAGATCGTGAATAAGCCAGGCATTTTAAAAGCCCTTCTAATCTCAGTCAGAATATATTCTCCAACGTCTGCATCATTTGTTCAAGAGCAACAGTTAAGTATGGACACTATCAAAATGGGCGGCACTGATTTCTGATTCAATCGGGCGAAATAATACTAAAGGTGAATCATTACATCCCATACACGTAAATACCTCATCTACAAGACCCATAGATACTTCTCCGCAGGGTTAATGGCAAGCTTGATGTATGGTTAATTACAAAAATATTGGAGCCATGACTAACGTGATCGTAGCAAGCATCTTAATAAGAACATGAAGCGAAGGCCCCGCTGTGTCTTTAAATGGATCTCCAACCCTGCATAGAATACTCGTATAAGTGTATATCCCATACCAGCACAGCAAAAACTTCTTTGTAGAAGAAAAAAACTATTACTATTTACTGTGTTGATCACAGTGGAAACTCAGTTCAAGAAGCCAACCCCAAATAGAAATCAATAGAATATTGAAAGCAGCAAGCAGCATATAACTGAGAAACTTACGTATCACCAGTAACTGCGGCCTTGTGAGACTCACTGCCTTTGCCACCAAGAGCACCAGTCTCAATGTACTTCTTAGCGTTATCCCAGGCACCGCCAGCAGTGTTCAAGAAGAGTGCCATGAGAATACCAGAAACAGTCGCGAACATAAGCATAGCGGCTACAACTTTAGCTCCAAGAAGAGGCTGGCCAGTAGTGTGGCCCAAGATCCGGAAGATAAAGCCTGCAAACCATGTAAATCAAATTTCAAAATCACCAAACATCAGAAAAAAAATGCCATAATTCCCACATCTATAAAACTCACCAATGGCCATGGGTGATATAATTGCTAAAGCCCCTGGCCTTATCATTTCTCTCAAGGATGCAGATGCCACAATTGCAACACAACGACCATAATCAGGCTTCTCTTTGTAGTCCTGGATAATATTATCTTAGAAGTTAGCATTAATTTTCCAGGCATAAAAAACTAAAGAACTTAACGATAAGCATGTACTCACCATAATGCCAGGCCTCTCAATAAATTGTCTCCTGACCTCATTAACAACTTCCTGTGCAGTTTTGCCAACAGCTGAACAAGCCCATGCACTAAACAGAAATATAAGCATCGAGCCTAGCAAACCACCAACAAAAATTTCTGGGATTGCTATGTCAACCTGCCATCCGTGGTGTAAGAGTTTAAGCCCATCGTATATGTTATGAGCACATAAATTCATTATTTCATGTGTCTAAGTAATATATACCTCTTTGAATGGCAATTGTGCAAGAGCAGCTACTTCATCCATATATGCGCTGAACAAGAGAAAGGAAGCCAGTGCTGCTGACCCTATAGCAAATCCCTTTGTGGTAGCTTTTGTTGTGTTGCCCACAGCATCTAGAATGTCAGTGATTTCTCTAACACTTTCAGGCTGCAGAATTTACTCAATCATGGTTAAGATGATTGAAGACAACATATATTCAACGCCCAAGTATAAACATGAGGCATAATTAAATGTTAAAATTTATTTTATAGCCCATTATGGGAAGAAACAAAAAGTTTTGAGTGCTTGAAAATTGTACAGATGAAATTACATACCTGCTGACTCATCTCCACAATACCACCAGCATTGTCAGCTATAGGACCAAACATGTCCATGGTGAGAACATATGCCGCTGTGCTAAGCATCCCCATTGTAGCTACAGCCGTCCCAAAAAGACCACCAGTTGGGTTCCCAGACTCATCTACCAAGCCAGAGGTATGCCCCAACCAAAATGCTGATATAATGGCTACACTTATCACTAGAACTGGTAAGGCTGTTGATTCCATTCCCAAACTTACTCCAGCAATAATATTAGTTCCATGTCCTGTGGAACTTGAAAGAGCCAACTGGCGGACTGGCTCATGTTTATAATCTGTGTAATACTTGGAAATCCAAACAAAAGCATATGCTGTGATGATGCCCACCAAGCCACACAAGGCAAAATTGAGCCATGCAGAAGGTGCTTGTTCAGTGTACAGGAGCCAGCGAGTTGACTGGAAATTTAACACAGTTAAATAATCAAAAAAGCTTCAGGGGAAAAAGAATGTAAAGGTATAAGTTTTACTGGGCATAAAAGGATATCACATAACACCACAAACATAGCCTGTGCTCACTGCGTGTTGGGAGAATTGTTTTTATGGTTTACGGTTCTTATCTTATTAGTTTAAATATTCTTGGTTTACATCCAATGGTATGGGTTAGTCGTAATTACGAGACTGAGGACCAGAATATTCTATTTTGAGAATATCCACAATGCCTCTTTTTCCTGAGTGTTTAACCATGTGTTATCGGTTTTTATTTTTAGTGTATAATAGAATACATCCATAGAAAGATAATTAGACCATGCTAATGGAAACAGTGCATGATGTTAGAAATTCAACAAACTATGATATAGACTCATGCATATTGTGACCACAAAGAAATTTCTATGTCCAAGCCTTGGCAATAAATGAGAAACAAATGGAGTAATGTCATAACAGTAGAACTGTTACTGCAAGCAGTAAGACAACAGAATCAAACAATAACTATTCACCAAAACAACTAGACTTACCACTCCAAATGTAAGAACAGCAAGCAGTATAGTAACAGAATAGCCTTTCTGCATAATTGCCATGGGATCTTCAATAGGGGATATTAATCCAGAGTCACGTGTTCCCCGAATTGAGAGTATTCCAACTGATGACACCACCAGATCAAATGAATGGACAACAAGAGGAAACAGAATAAAGCCAGAAGGATCTGCAATAGTAAACAATCCTGATTATGAACCAGTGCTATTACAAGGAATGTTATGATCCAACAAGAAAAGGTGATTCTCAATTTTAGTCAAAATCAAAACAGACCATGCATAGAGAATCATCCAAAGATTAATTCATTACATAACTAGGTTAAGAGAAATTTATTATATTCTCCATATTAGCAACTACCTGTGGCCAGGTTCTTATTGAAGGAAGATGTAATAGGTGGAATTGGATGATTGCATTGAGCCTCTTGGACGGTATATATAGAGGTACAAGACTTGAGGGGCAAGATGGTACAAGGGATTGGAATCCTAATAGGACTCTATCCTACCATATAGGCGGGTAGTCGTGGTCGAGGATGTCGTGCGGGAGATGGCCGTGGTCGACGTAGGCGTGGTCGGGTTACCGATGTCGGCGGGTCGATCTGGCCGCGGCGCAAAAGAGGCGCCATGGTGATGACGAGACGCGTCGAGGCGCTCGTCGTGGAAGAAGCGTCGCCGAGGTCGACGCAATCGGGGCCATCGAGGATGTAGACGAACAGCGCAATGCAATCGGGCGACGGGGCGGAACGGAGGGTCGATGCCGAAGTCGATGTAGTCAAGCCACCAGGTCCGAGGCGTGTGCCGGGTTTGCCAGACCCGGCAACGCGTCGGGGACGAAAGCACGCACCGGTGTTGCCGATCGAACGTACTAGGGAGAGGCCCCAACCGACGTGGTTGTGCCGGGGCGTAGAAGAAGCGATCGCGGAGCGACGCTTCTACCCGGCGAGCGGTCGGCGACGCTCTAGATCAAAGCGGCGATCCGACGCAAGGTACGGCGGCGGCGATAGCGCTCGATGTCGGTGAGGAAGGCCCAATCAGCATAACGAAGACTAGGTGCAGATAGATGACGCACAAGAGGTTGCGCAGCACAGTCGTCGATGCACAGGGGACGGCGATGTAGATGCAACGGCAAGGGGACACGTGCGGCGGTGCTGCGGCCTGAGAAGGCGACACAACAGCAGCCCTGTTGCTCGGAGAAGATGCTCGTAGTACTCGACGATGGACGTCACGGGAGCCGGGTGGATCGCGCATAATCGGCCGATCGATCGCGCGTCGCGCGAGGCGGGGCGGCGATGAAAGAAGTCGGCGGAGGTGTCCGACCAGGCGGCGATGACGAACCGGCGATGAAGACATGCGACGGATGACCGAGACGCGACGCGAATGCGCCCCCAGCATCGCGCGGCTTTGCCGCCGCATACGAAGAGGTAGAGGTCGGTGTAGTCGACGCCGATGTCGGAGTAGATACGGGCGAGGTCGACGGGCGGTGGGCGACTCAACCCCGATCAGTGATCACGAAAAAAAAAGAAAAGATACAACAGCAGCAGTGAGATCCTCCATAAGCAGTTCACAGGTACACCTAGCCTGATCCTCCCTTTTTCTTTTTTTTCCTTTTTTTTTTTTTTGGTGCCTCTCTATAAAAGGTATTCCCAATCCAGATCCGGATCGGATTTGTGCTGCTCAGCGTAGGCGGCCGACCGGTTCGGAGGGCTCCGCGCGACGGCGATCGGGAGATGGCCGATGGCGACAACGGCGATCGGCCGGTGGCGAGGCGGCGAAGCGCGCGACCGGCCGGAAGAAGCGGCGGCGACCCGGGGGTAGCAGCGGCCGAGCGGAGGCGGCGGCGACCGGAAGCGGCGGTAGGCGGCGGAGGAGGACAACGACCGGAAGCGGCGTCGTCCGGCAACTTGAAGCGGCGACCGGGAAGCGGCGGCTAGAAGAGCTCGCGCTCATGGAACGGCAGAATCGAGGCGCGACGCCACGAGAGAGGTCTGGCCGGAAGATGGCGGCGCCCGGAGACCGGATCCGGGCAGATCCGGTGGCGGCAAGGCGTCGTCCGAGAGGCGGCCGGCCATGGAGTGAGCTGCAGCGGCGGCGGCGAGCGAGGAGGCGCGCGCTCTCAAAGCGAAACGACGCGTGTGGCGCTCCCAGCATCCGAGCGGAAGAGGCGGAGCTGACGAGGCGGATCGGGAGGCGGCGGCAGCCAGTGGAGCGGCGGCCGGGGAAGGGGAGGCCCGATCTGCTGCTGCGTGACGACGACGACGACGATGGCGGCCGGATCAATAGGATCCGCCGCCTAAACGGTGGCGCTGCCATCGGCGGAGATAGATCTCCCCGGGGTCGCGCGGTGTGGAAACGAACGGCGGCTAGGGTTAGAGGATCTAAACCTAGAGCTCTGATACCATGAAGGAAGATGTAATAGGTGGAATTGGATGATTGCATTAAGCCTCTCGGGCGGTATATATAGAGGTACAAGACTTGAGGGGCAAAATAGTACAAAGGATTGGAATCATAATAGGACTCTATTCTACCATATATATTGTACTCTAACACTTATTGACCAAAATATACATCCATATTGGAGAAAAACAAAAACAATGTCACTTGACATTCCAATCAGAGATCTTGCCTGATGAGCAAAAGAGACTTGCCTTCAATTTTGCAGCGTTGCACCATTGTCCCTCCAAGTATCATTGCACTGATAATTTCTGCTGCTATGCTCTCAAAAAGATCAGCGCCTCGGGCAGCGCAATCTCCAACATTGTCACCAACCTGAGTAGCTTTTTATTACTATAAAAGCATACATAGTAGCGACAGATGAAATCAGGCTAACTACAACCCGACAATAATAAGCTGCAGAGCAAAAAATACTTTTATTCCAGCACAGGCCACAAATATTCAATCATTGAAACTGCATATACTAGACTTTAGAATTCTACCAAGCCTTGGGCAACAATGCTGAAAACTTAAGAAGCACATAAATATTCCATAAATATTCCAAATTTTATTAACAAAAATCAATACCAAGTCAGCAATGACAGCAGGATTACGAGGATCATCTTCTGGTATCCCCTGCTCAACTTTTCCAACAAGATCAGCTCCAACATCAGCAGCTTTGGTGTATATCCCACCACCCAACTGAGCAAAAAGGGCAACAAACGATGCACCAAAACCATACCCCACAAGGAGAAGAGGCACTACACAAAATCATAAAATTAGCAACAGGAATGATGGTCCATTGCAATAAAAAAGTATTAATTGCACGTTTGCAACTACAAACACATCACCAGTGGATCAGTTAGCATAATCAATCTGGAACAGCACTATTTTTGCCGGGGTCCTAACTTTCGCCTCCTGTCCATGTAGGACCTAAACTGTACTGTTTCTTTGAAGGGAGAGAGGACCTAAACTTTTCGAATGAGCTATTTGTCATGATCCCGGGTAGAAGGGAGAGAGAGGGAGGGACTAGAGGAGGGGAGCTATAATATTTCTCTTCATTGATTGCTTCCAATAGCATACGGTAGCCTCTTTATATAGATGGCTCCTCCTAACAGATAGATTCTAATCCCAATTATATCTCTAACAAATATAGCAACTCATATCATATCTCTAATTATATCTCTAACTCAAATAGAAATCAATCTCTAATTATCACCCGACTGGGCCTTGGGCCCAAGGCCCACTCCCCTAACACTACACCCCTCTTCGACAGGCAGCTCGTCCTCGAGCTGCTAGGCGGCGATCATGACTTTGGACGCTGGTGTAGGAAAAGAAGACGAACGATGGCGGAGTTCTGCAGCGGATGGAGACGGCCGACACAATCCAAGCGGACAGGGTAAACGATACCTGCAAAATTTTGTTTTTATCTTTTTTTTTGTTTCTTCTTTCTTTTTTTATCTTTTTTTTTGCTCTGTTTTCTCTCTTTGTTTTTTTTTTTGTTTTTTTTTTTTTTTTTGTTACCTTAGCTTCTAGAGGAAGCTATTGGGCTTCAAAAGGAATCGTATCACAGATCGGAGTGCCCACGGTCGGGCGGTGGCGTCAGCCGAACTGATGGCGGCGGCGGCGCCGGCCGGCGGCGGCAGCGCGCGGGCCGGCGGCGCGGCGCCGGGCGGCGATCGGCCGCGGCGGCAGCGCGAAGCGGCGGCAGGCCGGCGTGGCTTGCGGCGCAGGATCAGCGCCGGCGGGCGCACTGGCGGCAGAGGCGAGCAACAGTACGAGCGCGAGCGCAGCCGGCGGCGCGCGGCCAGAGCGTCGGCCGGCAGCGGAGAGAGCGCAGGTCGGCTCGGGCGGATCTCCGAGCACGACCGCGGCGGCCGAGCGGCGAGATGGCGGCGAGTCGGCGAGCGGATGGCGCGCGCGCCGGCAGCCAGCGACGGCGACCGGCACGGCGACCAGCGGCGGGGCCGGGCCAGCGCCGAGCGGCACGGCCGATGAGGACGCGCCGGCGCGCGGCGCGCGAGGGAGCGGCGACAGAGGTCGCGCCGGCGGCGGCGGCGCGGCGGCGCACCAGCGGCCGTCGGCGGCGCCGAGGGCTGTGGTCGGGCGCGCGGTTGAGGAGGACGCGCGCCGCGCGCAGCAGCCGAGGTAGCCCGGCAGCAGTCGGCGACGCGCGGCGAGGAGGACGCGCCGGCAGCGCGCGCCGAGGAGGTGGTCCGGCAGCGATGTGGCGACGGCGGCTCCGTCTGGCCGGCGTGAAGCGCGGCCGGTCGAGCAATGGCCCGATGGCGGCGCGCGGGCCGAGGTGGCCCGGGGGAAGGTGCCATCGCCGTCGGAGATGGCCCAGTCGATGAAGTGCCACGACGGGCGGCTTGCCGGCGGATCTGACGAGGTTACGACGAGACCCCGGTTGAAGACAGCGGCGCGCGGGCAGACGGCGGCGGCATGGTTGTGGACAGCCCGGACGACTGAAGGTTGCCGGCGGTGGTGGTGTACCGCTGGACGGAGATGTCGGAGAGGATGCTGTGATGTGGTCGATGGCATCTGGCGGTGGCTGTTTTTCTTGATTTTGTTGCTGTTGGGGATCTGGTGTTGGATGATGACGAGCCTTCTCTGTCTCTTGTATCTTCTTCATGAATTTCTCAAGAGATTCATTTAATTCTTTGATTCGCTTGCTCCTATCGTCCATCATGGCTGCCAGCTGATGGTAGAGCGTTTGATCATAAACCATGGTAGCAGAAGTCGTGGGAAGGGATCGACTGCTCTGATACCAAGTTGTCATGATCCCGGGTAGAAGGGAGAGAGAGGGAGGGACTAGAGGAGGGGAGCTATAATATTTCTCTTCATTGATTGCTTCCAATAGCATACGGTAGCCTCTTTATATAGATGGCTCCTCCTAACAGATAGATTCTAATCCCAATTATATCTCTAACAAATATAGCAACTCATATCATATCTCTAATTATATCTCTAACTCAAATAGAAATCAATCTCTAATTATCACCCGATTGGGCCTTGGGCCCAAGGCCCACTCCCCTAACACTATTTTGTTCCCTCAACTTTCCATGTTGGTCCCATTGTGGTCCTTCCAAATAAATAATTACTCCCTCCACTTTTTATATTTGATGTTTTAGAATCTGCATGGCCAACTTTTAGAAATTTGACCGCCAATATGTTTAAAACTATCTTGATTGGCCATATGAAATATATATCACTAGATTTGTTGTTCAAAGTATTTTCGCAATATTATATTCATTTTATTTTTAAATAATATAAAGTTGTAAAAGTAATAGTCAAAAGTCACATCTTAGAGACTGTAAATAATATATATGGTTTCTCTAGTACTAGGGGTCAAAGTTGACAGGCTAAAACAGCTCCTTTGAAAAGTTATCCTAACGGACCAGAGATCAAATTTAGAGAAGCAAAACAGTACTTTTCCCTAATCAACATTAGGTAAATAAAAGTCATTTATCACCATTCACTAGTTTAACAAGAAAAACCGATATAGAAATCACGTTAACGATCTTTGACCTTCTACACTAGGCCATATAGCCCACCTGACAATTTGAGCACAATTCCATCTGATCCAGGTTTTCAAAATATCAGGTTTAAAAGAAACTTACGGTCTGTAACCTTCATTGAACCAGGTGAATCTACTCCAAGCCAAACATAAAATGTTGCATAGAGTATTGCCACACCAAATACAGCCATGCCAACAACCACAATGGCTGAGAACCCACCAGCACGGACAGCAATCTGTTTTTGAGAAATTAGTAATGATGTGAAACCACTGTAGAAGGGAAAACACATGAAAGATAATACATCAAGGATGCAAAACAAACCTGCAATGCTTCCCTCGCAGAGCGCCGAGCAGCACTTGAAACTCTAACATTTGCACGCACGGACACCCACATCCCCACAAATCCAGCTATCCCAGAACATAAAGCTCCAAGGAGAAAGGCAGCAACCGTAATATATGCAGATGTTGTCCTGTGTAGCCATGCGATTCATGAGATGTCAAAGATGTGTATGATTAAGGTATCAGAATGACAGTGGGAAATCACCTTCCTAGGCCAGATGCCTCCTGCTGCGGGGTGGTAGTGCGAAAGAGATAAATGCAAAGGATGACAAGTGCCAGGACACAAGCCATTTTAGAAATAGTTCCATACTGTGTCCTAAAGAATCCTTCAGCACCATCTCTTATGGCGTCAGATATCTGAACAGGGAGAAGACACTAACTCAATAAAACATACAGCACGAATTTGACAGGTCAAGAACTAGATAATGCTATGTAGAACTCAAAAACAGTAGATGTATGAATAAAATATAGAAAATCAGAACCTCCAAAAGAGGCAACATGTATGTAGGCTACAACATGACAATCCACATCCAAATTATAGGCCTAAATGAAATTATTTACATAGCTGAAATTCACTTATTAGCAACATCACTAAGTCATATAAACCGTGTTGCTTCATGCATGCGAAAATGCCAATAATCTAGTAACATAAAGCCAATGCACAACAGGACAACTCAGATGGCAATTCAACTTCTCTATGGGAAGATTGCATGCACTGAGGGGCAATATGGTTGCCATGGTTGTCACGGCGACCACCACGGCGCCTAAGGAGCACCAGGACGCCTAGTCGTCCAAGCGGGCGCCTAGTCGTCCTCTAGGCGTTGCTAGGCGAGCTAAGGCGGTTCACTTGAGAAGAGCCTAAACAGAAGAAATACATATAGATTATAGAGAAGGACCATATTGCAATTTCAAAATCTTGAGAGGGCTCACTCGCAAAAGGCCAAAATCACTAATATCACGAGCTTACGATCCGCCGCCGCTCGTTGCTCACTGCCGCACATTTCTTCGCCCCCCCCCCCATCTCCTCTTCTCTCCTTCTTCCTTCCCCCATCTCCTCTCCCTCCGGCACCGGCGAGGCCGAGGCAGCTCGCCGGCAACCGCTCCCTCTTCCCGCCGCCTCCGCTCCGGGCCGCTCCCTCTTCCCAGCCGGCGATGCAGAGGAGACCGCGGATCCGGTAGAGGAGACCACGGATCCGGCAGCGGCGACGGCGGATCCGGCGGAGGAGACCGCGGATCCGGCGGAGGAGACGGCGGATCCGGTGGCGGAGACGGCGGATCCGGCGGCGGCGACGGCGGATCCGGCGGCGGCGACGGCGGATCCGGCGGAGATCTCTTATGCTCACGCGACCACACGACATGCGCCGCCACCGACGCCGCGCCGCCTTGTCTCCGCCGTGGACGCCAGTGTCGCCTGGCGCCGCCTAGCTGACCAAGGCGAGGCGAGCCTCCACGGCGTCCGCTCCGGGCCGCCTGGACGCCTAGGCATCGCCTAGGCGACGCCTTGACAACCTTGATGGTTGCCTGAAGTCCACATACCGAAAGACAAGCACCCAGATGTGCTTATTCTAAGTGGACACTGGCTGATTTGTTTAGTTGGTTAGACGAAATGAGCTGATATTTTGTATGGGTCACTTATCACACTATCTTGTATTGCTAAAAGTGTGTTTTAGATGCCTAAATGAGCTATTCTATAGTAATCTCCAGAAAGTAGTGAATGGGCACATGCTAGACAGTGTGATGTGCCTAATTTGGTAGCATGCAATGATGTGGTATATGTTCTCAATTTGCATTGAACTGTGCAGCATCCATACATAGTCTCCCAGCTAAACGCCATTCTGCAACCCAAACCAACACACAGGGATGGCCTGATGTGGTATCCTTGGCATCTAAAACATAAAGAAAGTCCTATTCACGATCTAGCACCAAATATCAACATAAAAATAGAAGACCGAACAATCAAATCTTAAATCTAAAGCTGCAGGATAAAACAGGGACATTTTTAGTCTCCTAGGTTGGTGTGGATGTGTGGTTAACTGTAAAAGGAAAAGATGTATAGCAATAGCGGTATACAGAATTTTGCAGAAATAGTGATACAGGAAGTTACACAAGCGAAGAAAAACAAAATATTGCAGTGAATATATATAGAAAAATGAAGACACTGGTATATCCTCAGCGAGCTGAACAGAAACATTTTTAATACCTCAGACATTTCTGGAGGTCCTTCATCCTTGGCAAGAACCCACTTTGTGAGGTAGAGAGAGAAGAATAAAGCAAGAATACATATACAGAACACAAAGACCACAATTGGTGATGTACTGGCTCCTACATAGAACACACCACTGAAGACCAAAAGAAGAAGAACAATCAAGGAACGGGGACTTATCCTCATCAACACACGGAAGACCTGCAGCAACCAAAATTGTGACTGAATGAGACGCGAAACGAGGCTCAACTGTTGCTCATGTCATGCTAAATAAATTCTACCAACCGATTGGTAGAAATGTTGAACACTTCAAGAAAATTTTATTTATTGAAATTTGCAAATTGAAAAATCATTCGTACAATCATTCACATGTAGCTTACAAGAGCTTTTAAACATAAACCATACACATATAGATGAAAACGACTAGAATCAAACATATCAACCTGTGTTAACTAAAGTGGAGTGTACTACATATTGAAGTTTTGGGCTAAATAACCTTATTGTTAAACATAAATAGCTTTACGCAGTTAGGGGAAGAAATTTCGAAAGAGTAAATACAGGTAAAGCGGAGGAGAGATGGAAAAGTCATAATGCAGCGTTCCATAGTATGCCAAATCATTGTTTGGCATATACCTCGAGACATAACACTGTAAGAAAAAATGAATGTGAATATTTAGACAAAATATGGACCATTCACATTAACAGCATATAAGGAAAAAAGGGCTCCCATCTCCCATGCAATGGCATATACTAGCACACCAAAAAGAAATGTGTACACAATATGAGCAAGACGCATGAAAAGATGAAAGCTAAATCAATACTCTTCCTAGTAACTACTCATGTATGTAAAGGGTGGAGAAAGCCTAGCAATAGGCCATACCAGTGGTATAGATGATTTACTTCGAACTGTAGAAAAAGTTCTTGGTCTCTCCTGATATGACCTTCCATCTTCCATGTCATCTTCCATCATGATGGAATAAGAGTTTACCCTCCTTGTTACCGGAAAAGGAGCGAACTCCCCACCTTGGGGTAGGTCGCTCCCAGATCCCTGGCGCTGAATTTTGAATGGTCAATATCAGACACCCTTCACAAGCAGCTAGTCCAAAAGGTCAAGCACATCTAGATATTCTTTAGCGTCAGCCGTCAGCCACCAACTTCCCTTTGATAGAAAAGAACCTTTTCCCTACAAGATGATTTACCATGAAGCTACAATAGAAGTATTTAACGTTGAATGGAAGCATTATAACTAAGCCACAATATGTATAATTATTGCCTAACTTTTGTCTATGTTAGGACATGAACTCCAGTAATCATGTGAAATCAAGTACAGTCTACAAAGGGAACCTTATATGTGGATAATATTTAAAAAATCAACAGACACACCAACAAGAAAGATTTTCAATTGATAGCATGTGTTTCAGGTAAGCCTATATGTACATTAGACAATATTTACATAAACAAACAGAGTAGATACATCTCTTTCCAGAATACTGCAATTGTTTGGGGAAAAAAATCAAGTTCACATCATTAATATATCCTAGAAGGTGTACATATTGCAGCAGTGTAGTGCATCTTACCATTCTACTTGCCTCAACTTCTAGCCCTATCTGTTTATCTCACACCCTTGACAAGCAAAACAAATCTTTCCACTTGTGTGCAATACAGAGAAAAAAAGCGATGATCTAACTAATAAAACGAACATGGAAGTTGACAAGGTATTTATGCTCATTATTTAAAGCGTAGCATTCAATAATGACGAATGTTGGTCAAACACTCAGGGTTTTTCGTAACAAACAAAGCAATAGCACTCCATTCATACCACATCTTATACTACTCCCATAGCTAATAACTAGCATCTTACAAGCTCAGAACCATGTTACAACAACACCGACGAGGGGGCAGATGTTGTGGGCACTTGGCAGGGTGCCTATCACTACTCTCCTTCTTTGACCGCTTCAAGGAGGTGAGTGAGATCGGTGCCCGCAATTGCACATTGGTGTGCAAAGACAAACACCAACTAATGGGCTAAACTAGTCGAACATACGGGTTCATAGACCAGTACCAGATGAAGTGATTACTTCTTCCTTGTGTCATATCTAGTTCATCTACATAGCTTCATGCCAATTTCTTCCTACCACCAGGTTAAAAATACAGTTCTCGTAACAGATCCAAAGGATTTAGAACTACCACCACAATAAAAAAAATACCCGATCTGGCCCAGATTTACATGGATACCAGATGAAGTGATTGCTTCTTCCTTGTGTCATATCTAGTTCATCTACCTAGCTTCATGCTAATTTCTTCCTACCACCAGGTTAAAAATACAGTTCTCGTAGCAGATCCAAAGGATTTAGAACTACCACCACAATAAAAAAATAACCGATCTGGCCCAGATCTACATGGATCGACAGCAACCAAGTGCAAATGTTGAATCCAAAATACCAGATATATTCGTTTTCCACACGGCTACAACCAGTGCGTTCACGGCAGTAGAGGGGAAAGCACAAAAAAACAACCAAGATCTCATGGGGAGAGAAGGAGAAGAGGAGCGACCGCGGATGGGGGAGAGAGACAACAGGGGAAACAAAGGAGGGAGATGGCTGCCCTACCTTTCAGCGACCAGGGCTCCGGCGGACTTGCCTGCTCGGAGATCTGAGGGAGGAGAGGCGTGTGCGAGGCAGAGAGCGAGAGGTGCGGGAAGAGTGGGGTGGGGAAAGAAAGATCGGCGGGTGGCCTGGACTCAGGAGACCCCTAGCAATCTGGCGCTCCCCCCTTGGATGCACGCGGCAGAGCTGGCCAACGGACCGGGCTGGACCGGCATTGAGCGGACACGGCCTATTTAGCCGCAGATAATAGGAGGATTCGGATCCAGGTGTGGTCCGTAACTATGTCGGGTAGGCATAAGCATGATTAGAACCAAATGGACTATACTGATACGGTTCATCCGTTTAGTCCGAAAAAATTTAAAAAATTAAAAATATAGAAAATTAAAAAAATAAAGAAAATTGTAAAAAAATTATAAAAAAATTATAGACATTGTTAATCATCTAGATAAGTATTATCAATGATATAATGAGCTTTATTAACTTGTTAAATTACATTACATAGCTGTCTCGTTAAAAATTTTATTAAGTAAAAACTCAACTTGAGAAAACCTTGGTAAAGGAAAAAGAGTATAGTCTATAAAGCTCACTAGTGACTATATTTGAAGAAAAAAATATTGAAAATCCTATTCATTAATATCTAAATACAAATTATCAAATGATTCTTCTAAATCTGTATTCTGTGCAGTATGTTAGAGTCTTAATTCAGCTTGTTCCTAGTCTTTGATGGTTAGAAAGATTTCGACCATTTCGTTCAAGAGATTTGTTTGTCGCTCATCGATTATTCTTTCAGATAGACTGAAGGCTGATTCTGAGGAGACTATAGAGACAGGAACAATCAACACATCCCCGTGCTAATATAAATAGCAATAGATATGTTACTTTCTAGGTTTACTATCATAAGAGAATGTTCAAGTCTTGCTCAAAACTGACGCTATCACTGTTGAGATAATTTGATATGTCCCTGATGCTTTGCCGCCTTGCTCCTCCTAATTGATATGTACATGCATGAGAACCTCAAGAGGAAGAACAAAAAATCTTGCCCTATTGCATAGTCCCCACAAAGGTGCTAGGGGTTACCTGGAGTCTTTCCAAACACACAGATCCAAACTTATTTTTATATTTCTCGTATACTTCATGTAATTTATCCTTAATTACTCTATAGTATGTACAATAATATAAACCAATAGCATCACTTAAAAGTTATAATACATTTATAAATCCTTGGAGTTTGACTTTAGAATCCAAAAAAAGGCGAATGCATATAAAATAGGAATTTCCCTCTAATATTTTAAAATTTTAGTTTTCATGGCAACTACAACATCTCGTAGTACATGATCATTTTCAAAAGTCTTTAGGTGAGTGGCAATTTCAAGAATGTTATGAACAATCAGAGAAGTGGTTGGGTAGTATACTCTAAAAAGATAAAAGTGTAGCCTTGTGAAAAAGTTCTAAAAAAATACTTTTTCACCAACAACCCAATTGTCCTCAATAAGTTCGAGATCTCTAACTTGGGTTCTATTGGAGGAGCTACGAAACTGATGAACTTGGGTGTGAAGAAAAATAAATAATGTGCTCTTATATAGCAATATATTTTTAAGCATAAGATAAGTAGAGTTCCATTTAACGAGTATGTCTAAGCCAAATTTTTAGGAAAAGCTTTTATATGTTACGCAAAAGCCACATATAGCCACATTCATTGTTACGCAAAAGATTTTATATGTGGCTATTCGTTGGTTAAAATAATTAATATATAAAATTGCATCTCTAAAAGAATCAATACAAGCATTTAATCTCTTTAAACTAGATTTAACAATAAAATTAATAATATGACAAGCACAACACTTATGCAGTAAGAAAGATTGTGCATAAGTATTAAACAAAGGGGTAAGAATTTCCATAGTCTTAGTGCTTACAGCTGCATTATCTAAAATTATAGAAAAAATCTTATCTGTGAGGTCAAAATCTTCTACAATTTTAATAATGCATTCTGCAATATTTTCAGTAGTATGTGAAGCATTAATTAATTTAAATCCTATAATTCTTTTTTTCATTACCTAGTCATCATTAACATAATGAGCAACAATACTAATATAATCCTCCCTAACTTTACCACTCCATATGTCTGATGTCAAAACAATAGAGAATGTACAGGTATGAAACATTTCTTTCAATTTTTCACGACAATTGTTATAATATTTAATTAATTCTCTAATTGTGGTTTGCCTACATACAACACTAAATTGAGGGTTATGAGCAGTCCTAATATATTTTTGAAAAGCATTAGACTCACCAAAATTTAAAGATAAATCTTGAAAAGCAATTAATCTACAAAGAGATTCGTGGACTACCTCTGGGTCGTACTTCCAAGTACGTACCGAGCCGTCGGGGTTATATTGCAGCTGTGTTTGGCGCATTTGTATTCCTTGTCTTCTTTTGCAGCTTGCAGCATGCCGTTGTAGATGACCCGTCCCACCTGAAGATTTTGCAGTCAATTCATTTTCACAAATTTTACACATAGCATACCTCAGCAGATTCCTATCATCGTCGGTCCTAAACTTCTTGTCAAAATCATTTCAGACTCCTGATGTAGTTAGCTCTTGATTTTTTTTGAACCAGTGCTATGGGTTATGGATGCACTCATTGAACTAGCAAAAGATGGATCGATTGGACCCTGCGTCGCCAGGTCAATCGCTTCTTCTGGCTCTATAGTTTGTTGTGGATATATATCTTCCACAGATGGATATCCTTTTTAAGACGGTTGCATATCCTCCGCCGTGAGGTCGATCGGATAGATGAAAATTATAGTTCTCCATTGAATTAACTGCAAATTAAAATAGTAAAGTACAATTAACTTACTTTTCAATCATAAAATAATATGAAAAAGTTTGAAATAAGACAGCACTATTACCTCTTCTACAGGTCTCCAAAGATTCTTTGAAATTTTTTGAATTTTCTGAATTTCACACGAATTTCTCGCTAATTTTGCCAATTTTGCATAAATACTATCGAATTTTTCACAGTTAAACAGATAGATGAGAGTGAGGTTTGAGGTGTGGAGAATGGAGATTGGATGCCCCCTATTTATAGGTAATTGTTCATATTTTTTGAATTATTTGCTATTTTTTGGAATTTTTTTATGCCACAACAGTAAAAAAGGGTCAAAAATGGCTATTTTTACTGGGCTTTGCCATGCCGTGCTATGCCGGCACAGCCCGTTGCTACTTCTTACTGTGTTGTGTCGTGCTGGTCGCTCAGCTCAGGCACAGCATGGTCTACCAAGCCTTGCCAGTATGGCACATCGTCTAAATGGGTCGTGTCGTGCTTTGGCTGGGCCTACAGTGACGGGCCTTAGGCTCGCCCGCTATGGTACGGTCCATTTGGACAGCTCTAACACATGGAGCACCGCGTGCCTGCAACGAGTGGGCCAGGCTCGCGAACCGACCGGTGAAAATCGGTTTCCCTCGGGCCAGGCCTCAACGGGATTTCGCATACGCACCCAAGCGCTAACCCAGCGACCAAACAGGTGGTTCCATGTATTGGTGTACAATGTCCCAGGTGGCGAAAACTGTTGCCAAAGTTGGTCACAAATTTTTTTTACCAAATTTGTCTAAGGTTAAGTTATTAAAATTGGAGACATAGTTTAGCTAACAAAAGGAATCTTGCCACACTTTTTACGGTCACTGACATGCGGGACCCATGTGGCTACCGGGGTGTGGCTACGAACCAAGCATTTCTAACAAAAAAAATTAATATTCTATAATAGAATGAACCATATAAACGGTGCTTAATTTGATCAAACTTGCCTAATTTGGCAAAGTGTGGCCATGAACTAAATAGACCCTAACTCTTACGAGGGCAACCGAACTGCATCTCTCCGCTCGATCCTGTTTGATGCATGTTTCTGATTTTCGTCGTTCTCTCTTTCCTAGTTCTTCTCATCCTTGCAAAGCAATAGATGCTACACTTATTCCTTGCCACAAACAAATGAAAAAACTACCTTCAGCAACAACAAAAGTTAGTTTCAAGATTTAAAACTCCAAGCCATACATCTGATTCACGGTCCGTTTGAACCATCGAGCTCCTTGCGATGAGATCTTCAAAATAAGACCTACAATGTATATATTTCAGATTCATTTAGTGGCAGCTCATCCCGGTTATTGTGTTGGGCTTTTTGTTCCACATAGTTATTCATTTTGTTCTACTATTGTCTTAGCATTTTTGCATATAACGAAACAAGATAAGCTAACATAAGGTCGATATTTTGTATATCTTTTTTGTACGTGTAACTTCTTGGAACATAATCTATGAACTATTAGAACACTCATGAACAACTAGACCATTGGATATTAACTACCAGAACATCGGCTGTGAACTACTAGATCAATCCTTACAAGCCACTCATAAGGATGAGATGCGGTAGTAATGGATTATGAAGAAGGCAAATGTTGTGGGATACGATGGGCAACTTCATCACCACCTCCACGACTACTCTTCATGTTTTGTGGTGAATGACTGCTATTGGCAAGTCTTTATGCCTTACACTCCGTAAGCGCATAAAGACCGTTGTAGTTTTCACCTAGAGTATTCCAGGTTATTGTATCCACAAGGAACCAAGAGAGTTCCCTAGAACATGTACTAGCTGCTAGGGTAAGTTGAGAGGAGAAAGAATCGAAATGAAGGGAGACGGAACTGATTGGGTAACCTTCTTATAATCTTGGCTTCACTGAATGTTCATCTACTCTCTATTGCATGGCTTTGTAATATCTTATAATTTACACCTCGGGGCACACACCCTACTAGGACCTTGTGCAGCACGGCATTCACGCTGTCACCATACATCCCCCAGCAATAACAAAAGGTCGACTAGCATTCCAAGGAGACTACTAAACTAGGCACAACACATAATTTAGGCTATCACTTCTCTAGCCCACGATCATTTATATAGGGGAGAGCAAACAAGCGGAAAGCAAGGTGAGGAACTTTGGCATAAATATTAATATTAGATCAACCATACAAAAAGAGTATAGTCACATCGTGATACGAGGTCGCCCGATCTTCTCGACGTAGGATTGATACGGGGTCGCCCGATCTTCTCGACGTAGGATGGATACTCGCGGGAGTCTTGTTGAATCGCAATGATCCTCCAATGCCAATGCAAGGGACGAACACTCTTAATCCGCCAAAACACACTCGCGTCGATTTCACCACCACCAAGCGAAGATCTATCATATACCCAATTCCAAATGGAAAGGCCGAACGATCTTGATTGAAGAACACTCCTAACTCCAAATAGAATTTCAAAGAATAATGATAAACTCAAACAAAGTTCAATAGATTGATTATTCTCAAAGGTGGTCTGAGCCCTTAGGCTGCCAATACATGGCTTATATAGGACCTTGGGACGTCCATAGAGTCCACAAACCTAGTACAACTCAACCCTATATGGTTTTAGATACGAACTCTCACAAAAAGGAAACTAGATTTTACAGCCGTCACATTGTTTCGGCCATAACTTTTGATCCGTGACGAATTTGATAGTGGGACCAGATCCATTGCGTAGCCCTTGAAAATATCTTTCCAAGGAGTACAAGAACACCCAAATCGGACTCCGTTTGTGAAAGTTATGACCTTTTTAGTAAGTGCCTGTCAGGCTGTCCCGAACCGAATCCGAATTGAATTCTGAGTTGAATCCGAGTTTGAATCCAATTGGCCTTGTGGGAGGTACGAATTTGGCTGAATAATCTTATCCAAAACTTGTAGTTTAAGTCCTTGGGCTCCTCCCTTTTGCTCTCCCGCTGCATGAGCTTTCTTCTTTCATGTCTTTGGCACCTAATGTGGTTATCCTCTTCCTTTTGCCTCTCCATTGCTTTGCCATTGACAAACCTAAGAATACACCATTTGATAACCTGAGGTAGTATTCCATTCTTATGAATAACAACATTATATTTAATTTGGAATGAGTTCACCTGGCAATGTTTCATGCGGCTCAATAATTCTTTCCAGTTGAATAGTATATTTAACTGAAAAGTACAAGACACGTCGATCCGCATCATCCTCCTCCTCTTCAAGAAAAGCCGCCCTCGCTTTTGATAGCCTGAAATTGTACTAAACAAAGAATACAACGTGTATGCATGGTATATATATTTATCATCAACACTTCTTTGGCTTATCTCATCATTAATTTCAGAAAGTGTTATAAACGAAAAGAACAACACATATGCATGGTATATGTAAGAGTCAATTATTGTGGCATTCTTATTATTTTGCACAAACCGATCAATATAGTAATGACCAAAAGGTGTATGCATCGAATATTATTTGTCACATCATTCTCCTCCCATAAAAGAAAGTCGCCCTCGACTTTTCTAAGGACATCGACAAATCATTAATGGGCAAAATCAAATTTATTTGTTCATACATAGGAAAGAAAATTTTGAACGGTTTCCATGATTCAACTGCGCTACTCTGATTATTTTTACATGATTGTACATTAAAGATCGAACAAGTAGACTTATGAAATCTTTCTAAACAGTACGTGCTATTGTTGAAATTCATCTCGTGGTGATCACAACATGGCATAAAAGATTGTTTATCCATAATATGCGATTTCAGTTCAACAAGCTTATCACATGTAATGCAAATTCTGTGAACATAAAATTTGTCATCTACACCATAATCTCCAATCAAATTGAACTTATATGTGTAGGCATAGGTACTAACTAGTGATTTTGAACTTGAAATTTCAGCAACATTATAAATCACACTAGATAGCTCTCTAGGATCATCAAACATAATATAGCACAAAGAATCATTAGGAGATATTCTAGTAAGAACTTCCTTATGAGTAATCAATTCCACATTATGTAAATTGAGCAAAGAAATTTCAGAACATGGAATTGTTGGTTGATCAAATGAGTACTCACAATTACTCACCTTTGCACAATTAAATTCAGCACCAATAGTGTTACCTTTGTCGTCCTCCTCAAATGATGTAGGCGCTGGGTGTTTAAAATTATTAGGATGCACCCACGGGGCAGCAAGCACTTTATCCCTTCCCGTGGTTATCTCCTCCTCATTTGGTTTCAAAGGTGCCGGTTGTTGAATGTTCAATTCTTTATCTTTAATGTCAACTCGCACAATGTGAGAAACAACACTAGAAGTAGATATTAACGTGTTAGTTTCAGATGCATCCTCACTTTGTCTATCTTGTACTTCTCTCTTTTCTTTTGGTGTCTCTCTCACACTCTCAATTTGGATGCTCTCAACCTCACATATGTTGGAATCACACAGCTCACTCTTTTATCACTCTCACTCAATTTGGCTATGTGACTCTCATCCTCACATAGGTTGTGGTGTATCTTAGGAGCTATATGTAGTTTTGGAATACTATATATCTCCTTGACCAAGGGAAAGTCCCATGCTCGGTCATCTTCTCATGTGTCACACTAGTAGAGGCAGCAGAATTGAAGTATGGACTGGGAGAAAACTGTGGTGTACGTCTCTCCATAAGTCTCTTCTCCTCTTGAATAGCACAATTCACAAGATCTTGCACACTACCAAAATATTTATGTTGAAGTGTAGCGGCAATCTTAGAATTCAATCCTCTTTTGAAGTATGTCTTCTTTTGTAGTTCACTAATGACACCTACTCGACGTAATGCATCTTGTAGCTCAAAATAATATTCTTGCAATCAGATTACTCCCTTGTGTGATACTCTCCAAATAGCGAAGCAATCCACATGCATAATAGGGTGGCACAAATTCTCTCCTCATCGGTGCCTTCAAATCGACCAAGATTTAATGAATTGTTTCAGATTGTTGATGCCACCAACTATAAGCATAATCTTCAAATTCTCTAGTGGCACACATCACCTCTTGGTTTTGGGAAGCTTTTGAAATCTGAATATTTTCTCCATTCGCCATTCCCACTCAAGATACTCCTCCGGATCTTCACCGCCATAAAAGAATTAAAGCTATCTTCGACTTGTTGTGGATGAAGTGCCCGCATAACATCATTCACGATGTTCGAGCGTAACACTTTCATTTGATGATTGAATTCAATGTAGTGATCTTGCATATCTGTCTTGAACTGTTTATCCATTGTAGCCGTGTGCTAACTACAAATTCTTGTTTCATAACACTTCTCATTGCGGATGTTAGAAACGTCATCATCGTTATTTTCTTACTTTGTCATAGTTAGATTGTGCAAAGCAAACACAAATATATGTATGATATGTCACTCAATCTCACTTTTTCCTCACCAAGTAAAGTTCTTACCTTTCAAAAGTGAATTGAGGCAAATAAGAAATTTACACTTGGTGGTGGCTATAATAGCAAGTGATGATCAAGCGGATTTAAAAGTGACCCACAATTGCATGGCAAAGGATATTTAGTGGAGCTTGGTTAGGAAGTGTTTATCCTACACAACTGAATTTCACGATGTTGTCAAATTAAGTAATAATCCAAGCTAGAAAGTATTGCCTATGTGCCGATCCAAATGATATAAGTGAAGTATATGAACGCACACACAATGATCAATGTGACTCAATGCAAACAAAAGGAATGAGCTAAAGGAAACAATCGGGAATATTAGCTCGCTTTGCACCAAGTACTAGGAGAGACGCTAGCCAATTGCAATAATGTGAATTTGAGGGCACAAGATTGTCCAAAGAAATTAAATACACAATCTGAAATCGTGGACTAAGATTAACTCACCCAAATTCGCCAATGCTTTCTTTATTTCTTTCTCTTTTTTTTTGCTCAAGCCGTGGCTTTCTTTTTCAATTGGCTGTCTTCTTTTTTTGCTCTCTTTTTTTATACTCAAGGCCGAACTAGGTTTAATTGTTCGTAAGTCCAAAGTTGTTCAAAGAATATGTAGATAATTCTAGAACAGCCTAAAGCAATTATCAAAGACTAGTCTCAAGGTTCAAAGGATTTAAGTGAAGATCGAATATGTGCAACTAAGATTCTTGTGGCCAAATGAATCAAGAAAAAGGAAACCCAGATATATTCGGATGCGATATTCTTTCAAGATTCACAAAGATCTTATGTGGACAAAGAAGAACAAGGTTTCAAAAGTAAATTGAATCTACTTTTTTTGGATGCTAATTGAAAGATCAACTAGCGATTTTCAAGGAATAAAAAAAACAACGAACAAGCAACGCAAAAGGTCACTAAGATCAGACGTAAACAAAATTTCTAATGGATCAAAACTTAATAAAACTCACGAAAATAACAGATGCGAAACTAGGGTTTGGATTTTTTGTTGCAATTTTCGGTTTAATAGACTATAGGACAGAAATAAATCAATCTAAAAGTAAAGGGATAAGATCCTACCGAGTAAACCGCTCCTCGATACGGATGATACGGCGCCCGATCTTCTCGACGTAGGATGGATACTCGCGGAGTCTTGTTGAATCGCAATGATCCTCCAATGCCAATGCAAGGGACGAACACTCTTAATCCGCCAAAACACACTCGCGTCGATTTCGCGACCACCAAGCGAAGATCTATCGTGCACCCAATTCCCAGCTGAAAGGCTGAACGATCTTGATTGAAGAACACTCCTAATTCCTCACGGAATTTCAAAGAATAATGATAAACTCGAACAAAGTTCAATAGATTGATTATTCTCAAAGGTGGTCTGAGCCCTTAGGCTGCCAATACATGGCTTATATAGGACCTTGGGACGTCCATAGAGTCCACAAACCTAGTACAACTCAACCCTATATGGTTTTAGATACGAACTCTCACAAAAGGAAACTAGATTTTACAGCTGTCACATTGTTTCGGCCATAACTTTTGATCCGTGACGAATTTGATAGTGGGACCAGATCCATTGCGTAGCCCTTGAAAATATCTTTCCAAGGAGTACAAGAACACCCAAATCGGACTCCGTTTGTGAAAGTTATGACCTTTTTAGTAAGTGCCTGTCAGGCTGTCCCGAACCGAATCCGAATTGAATTCTGAGTTGAATCCGAGTTTGAATCCAATTGGCCTTGTGGGAGGTACGAATTTGGCTGAATAATCTTATCCAAAACTTGTAGTTTAAGTCCTTGGGCTCCTCCCTTTGCTCTCCGCTGCATGAGCTTTCTTCTTTCATGTCTTTGGCACCTAATGTGGTTATCCTCTTCCTTTTGCCTCTCCATTGCTTTGCCATTGACAAACCTAAGAATACACCATTTGATAACCTGAGGTAGTATTCCATTCTTATGAATAACAACATTATATTTAATTTGGAATGAGTTCACCTGGCAATGTTTCATGCGGCTCAATAATTCTTTCCAGTTGAATAGTATATTTAACTGAAAAGTACAAGACACGTGCGTATCCGCATCAAGGATGGATACTCGCGGGAGTCTTGATGAAGCAATGATCCACTAATGCTAGTGCAAGGAACGAATACTCTTTAATCCGCCAAAATATACTCGCGTCAATTTCACCGACCACCAAGCGAAGATCTATCATATACCCAATTCCCAGCGAAAAACCTGAACAATCTTGATTGAAGAACACTCCTAACTCCAAATAGAATTTCGGCAGCAATGATGAACTCAAACAAACTTTAGTAGATTTATTTTTTTTAAATGTGTTCCACTATTTATAGGGGCACGCAGGCCCTTGCTTATAGAAAGTAAAACCGAAATATTGTTTTGATGATTTTATCACTATTCATACCTGATTTTATCTCTATTTCTAAAACCAAAATATTGTTTTGATGATTCTGACACACACAGAAGGAATTTTCGGATGGGGCTAGATCCATTGGAACGAGGTTAAGATAAGTTTTTCATGCTGTACTCACACCATCCAAACGGACTCTTGATGCGAAATCTATGAGCATTTAAAGTCGGCCCTGTTATGCTGAATTAGCGTCAGATTATTTTGATAATTGCGGTGCACACAGAAGGATTTTGGAGGTGGGGCCAAATCCATTGGAAAGTGGACGAGTTCTTCTTTTTATGTTGTACTTGCACACCTCAAACGGAGTTTGTATGCAAAAGTTATGCTCATTTGAAGTCGGACCTATCAAGCTGAATGCAAAGTAATCTGGAAACCGAATTGGATTTCAAAATATGTCACACTTGAACTCATGCTTGAATTGATCCAAAAGTGACGTGGTGACCTTGAGCAAGATTTGAGGAAGACGTTGACTTGGTCTTGATATACTGGTCGGCTTTCTTTAGGTGGACCCCATCCACGAGCGCGGAGCATTGATGCAATCCTCCTTATATAGCTGCACAAATATATATTTTCATCTTTAGATAGTATCATATTCTCATTCGAAACAAATTGAAATCGAAGAAACGAATTCACCTTTTGTTTATTTTTGGGAGCTATGGTCGTATGCATTTGTGACGTGGTCATATCAGCACAAGACACGTGCGTATCCACATCATCCTCCCCTTCTTCAAGAAAAGCCGTCATCGTTTGATCATTTGAAATTGTACTAAACAAATAATACAATGTGTATGTATGGTATATATATATTTGTCATCAACACTTTTTTGGCTTATCTCATCGTGAACTTCTGAAGGTATAGTAAACGAAAAGAACAACACATATGTATGGTATATATATGTATCAATTATTGTGTTACTCCCATTATCTTGCACAAACTAATGAATATAACAGCGACCAAAAGATTGCATCGCAATATTATTTGTCACATCATTCCCTCTTCCGTGAGAGAAAGTCGTCCTCGACTGTTCTAAGGTTATAGATAGTTCATTAATGGGCAAAATCAGATTTAGTTGTTCAGATATGGGGAAGAAAATTTTGAATGTTTTTCATGCTTCAACTGCGCTACTCTGAGTATTTTTACATGATTGCATATTAAAGGGTAAATAAGTAGACATAAGAAATCTTTTTAAACAACAAACACTATTGTTAACATTCAACTTATTGTTATCATGATATGACACAAAAGATTATTTATCCATAATATGCGATTTCAATTCAACAAGCTTATCACATGTAATGCAAATTCTGTGAATATAAAATTTATCATCTACACCATAATCTCCAATCAAATTGAACTTATATATGTAGGTATAGGTACTAACTAGTGATTTTGAATATGAAATTCTGACAATATTATCAATCACACTAGATAACTCTCTAGGATAATCAAACGTGATATAGTATAAAGAATCATTAGAAGATATTCTAGTAAGAACTTTTTATGAGTAATCAATTCCATATTATGTAAACTGAGCATAAAAATTTCAGAACATGAAATTTTAGGTTGATCATATAAGTTTTCACAATTACTCACCTTTTAACAATTAAGTTCAATACCAATATTGTTACCTTTGTTGTCCTCCTCAGTTAATGTAGGTGCTACAGGTATCCACTCCTCGTGATGAAACCATGGAGCAGCAAGTACTTCATCTTTCGCTTCCAATGGTGCCGGTTGTTGGACACTCAACTTTTTGTCTTCAATTTTATCTTGCACAATATGAGAAACAATACTAGAAATAGATATTAATGTGTTAGTTTCATAATCAACATATCTTTGTTTATCTCTTTTTTCTTTTAATGTGTCTTTCACAAAGAAATTTGGATGCTTCAACCTCACATATGGTGGAAACACATAGCTCACTCTTTTTATCTCTCTCACTCACTCTCATCCTCATATGGGTTGTGGTGTATCTCAGGAGCTATATGTAACTTTAGAATATTACTGTATGTCTCCTTGACCGAAGGGAAAGTCTCATGCTCGATCATCTTCTAATGGATCAAGATTTAATAAAACTCACGAAAATAACAGATGCGAAACTAGGTTTAGATTTTTTTGTGAGATCATTTTTGGCTATATGGACTATAGGATAGGAACTAATAAACAGAAAAATAAAGGGATAAGATCCTACCGAGTAAACCGCGCTCTGATACCAAAATGATAGGATAGATACTCGCGGAAGTCTTGATGAATCGCAATGATCCTCTAATGCCAGTGGAAGAGATGAACACTATTTAATCCACCAAAACCCACTCGCGTCGATTTCGTCGACCACCAAGCGAAGATCTATCGTGCACCCAATTCCTAGCGGAAAGATTGAATAACCTTGATTGAAGAACACTCCCAACTCTCAATGGAATTTCAGCAGTAATGATGAACCCAAACAAACCTTAGTAGATTGATTTTTCTCAAAGCTGGTCGGTGTTACATAGCCAATTGAGTCTCTATTTATAGGGGCATATAGGCTCTTACTTATGGAAAGTTTTTAACACATAGGAAGTAATCAAATCATAGCTGATTTTTTCTCTGTTTCTAAAACCGAAATATTGTTTTGATGATTTCGACGCGCATAGAAGAAATTTTCAGATGGGGCCAGATCCATTGGAACGAGGGCAAGATAAGTTTTTTATGCTATACTCACATTCCAAATGGACTCTTGATGTGAAATCTATGAGCATTTAAAATCGGCCCTGTCATGCTGAATCAGCATCAACTTGTTTTGATAATTGCGGTGCGCACAGAAGGAATTTGGAGGTGGGGTTAAATCCATTGGAAAGTGGACGAGCTCTTCTTTCTATGCTGTACTTGCACACCTGAAACGGAGTTCGTATGCAAAAGTTATGCACATTTGAAGTCGGACCTATCAGGCTGAATCCGAAGTGATCTTGAGGCCGAATTGGATTCCAAAATGTGTTATACTTGAACTCTTGCTTGAATTGATCCAAAAGTGACATGGTGACCTTGATCAAGAGTTGGAGAAAGTGTTGACTTGGTCTTGATATACTGGTCGGATTCCCTTTAGGTGGACCCCAACCACGAGCGCATAGCGTTGATGTAATCCTCCTTATATAGCTGCACAAATACATATTTTTATCTTTAGATAGCATCATATTATCATTTGAAATAAATTGAAATCGAAGAAATGAATTCACCTTTTGTTTATTCTTGGGAGCTATGGTCGTATGCATTTGTAGCGTGGTTACGTCAGTCCAAGACACGTGCGTATCCTCATCACATCGGGTTACTGAACTAGAAAAAGACTCGGAGCTTACTCCAAAGTAGGGAAGAAAAGCTAAGTTTCCAATGTATTTGGCGTTTTGACCTCCATACCTAAGCTACTTCCTTGCTATGAATATGCACAAGAAGTGAAAATGGGAGTGGGAGAAGTTGTGTATGTCCAAGGGTTGCTGCCCCCCTATTTGTAGCCTTGGATGGCCAGTGCAGGCTGGTTGGGGCAGCCAATGTTGATGGTTGTTATGCCTCACAAATATAAGTACCAGCAAGCGTATGGTTTACCATTGTATCATTTCACTTTGGAGTACTCTAGCGTATCGTATTTATCCACGAGAAAGTATGACTGAGTTAGAGATATCAAGTTAACAAGTTATCTAGATATTATACCAACTTTTTGAAATGAGAGTAAAGTATCATCGGTATATGAGGGAATTTATCCACACATACACTTATACAACCATATACAGCACAACAAAAGGTAGGTAGATAGCCAGAGTTTCATAACTAGTGGAACAAACTAGGATTGAGTACAATGGTTCTTAATATTGTGATCCTTTGCAATTGCAACACTTAGGGAAATTACCATCAACTGACTATCGGCAAGATTGGGATTTTACTCCTACCAAACTATTACGAAGGCTTGCCCTATCACACTGTCGTGATACATAAGAAGCTACATCAACCCATAATAGCCAGCATCTCAAGGTAATTCAAGACCTAGACACTACATCTAATCCAAGGTTACTACTCTACCTGAACAATTCCTAATCAACCGTAGACCAATATAGAGATATCGAGAAACAATGCTTTGTCGTAAATCAATGACAATAAAAGCATGCTCAAAATGATCACCTTATATTTCACAATAAAGTACTCATACAATGGTAGATAGGTATATGGAGACGGTTAGATACCATATAAAAACAAACTTAACTCAACTCAGCTACACCTCATAGGGCCGATCTGACCGTGATTTGCAATCCAGTTAGACCGCCCAATACAACTGGCCAGACTCTACCGGTCAAATCATCGCCCTAGGCCGGTCTGACTACACCCTCCCAGTGATCAAACCACTTGCCAAGGCTAGTCTAACCGAAGACTCCAGAAATGCATAGGAAATTTCAAATTCTCATATATCAAACTCAATCAACACAAGCAAAGAACAAGTAATATCAAATACTCATCACTCTCATGAAGCTACCACCACATGGTCTTACAGAGCTCGTCTGCAAGCACACAGGCTTCGCTCAGTGTTCCACCAAGTGGGGCTGCCTCTCCCATCGGATTTGGTCACTAGGCCACCTCTTCCTAGTCTCAAGGGCAGTGACAAGCGTGTGGTGGCCGACAAGAGGGTTGTTGGCTGCTTCGAGGTGAGGCATATTCGCTTGGGTCTTGTCTCTAGCTAGATCTATCGGGCGCTACTGGTGGAGATTAGAGAGCGGCATTGGGTGCTAGCGGATCTAAGATGGGAGGAGGTAGGCAGGTGGAAGGGGAGGATGCCGATGTTGGGAGGAGGGGAGGAGATTGAAGTTCTCCATCGAGAGCGAGGGGGCAAATGAGGGCAACAGTGATAAGGAGAGAGAGGGGAGGAGGTTGAAGAAGAAAGGAAGAAAATGGTGGATGAAGTTGTTGAAGAAGGGTAAAAATGTCTTTTGGTAGCCCACTTAATAGCACCCTCACAGCAGGCCAACATAAGTAGTGTAGAAGGACATAAGATTGAAACTTAATGGTATAAGAGGAATCACAATTTTTAAGGGGGTTTCTAGGGGGTATAGGAGTGTTTTTTTGTTAGAGAGTACTCAAATTTTGAGCCATTGAATCTAGATCCAAAGGATCTCATCCCTCCTTTCAAACTATATATATCCTCCCCCTTCCTCCTATCCCTTAACCCTAGCCATCACCCACTATAGGATCAAGGATAACCGACTAGAGATGTGCTTTTAAAATTCTTACCTAATTAAACGAATTATGACAATTTCAACACAATGCAAGAGTTGCTAAATAAAACACACCTACTCAAGTCTAGTAATTCTAAATAATTTGAGCAACAATTCAAACACAAGCACAAGATAATATATCAAATATCAAGTTGCTCAACTAATAATAGAAATACTAAAAGAGAGTAAGAAAAGGATCACAATGGCTCGTGCGATGTTTTCCCGTGGTATCGAAGACTTGCCGGTTTTCACTAGTCCACGTTGAGAAAAGCCCAAGCACTCTTGGATCGGCTCCACGAATTAAGCTTTGCTCCTCGATCACTAGAGTGAGCTTCCTCCTCTCCGGAGATGGCGAGCTCCAAACCGCTCACAATCGGTTCGGGCTTCTTCACAACCTTCTTGAAAAAGTCACCGTGCAAACAACATCCTCGCTGTCTAGGTGCCGTCAAGCACCAAGAGAATAGACCGATGATTCCGCTTGACGGCGCTCAAGTGCAATTGGATCAACTAGAATTAAATGCACTTGAAAATCTCTTCAGTACTCAAAATGACTGCTCAAAATGAGAAAAGTGAGTGGAGTGAATGCTCTAGGGCTCAAGATGATCAATGCAAGCTCAGCAACCTACCCAAAGGCAGGTGGAGGGGTATTTATACCCTTACCAACTAAAACTAGCCATTGCTAAAAATTAATCTGAAAAATTTAGGGAAATCGGAACTACCGCAGTACAAAGTGCGGTACTACCGCACTTTACTATAGCACACAGTAACGGCTATGTCAGACGGTTCAGAACTAGCCGTTGGACTTTAGTGCGGTACTACCGTCGTTGTAAGTGCGGTACTACCGCACTGCGGTTGTTCCATCGTGCTATTTTCGGTACTTCTGATCTCAGGGTGCTTTCTGGAAATAACATTCTGGAAATCGGTATTACTATAGGTGGCAATTTCCCCCACGGGGGCGGGGCCCCGTGGGGAAAATCCCCATGGGGGGCAGGGCCGGGGTGATTTATCCCCCCATGGGGCTAACGGGGCGGGGGCCCGATACTGTGTCGGGGCGGGGGCGGGTGGCTATCGTGCCCCATGGGGGCCCACGGGGGCCCGAGCTATTACTGGCTTTCCCCCTAAATCCATTCCCCCAAATCGCTCATTCGCCCGTTCGGCCGTTCCTCAAAACCCCCATTCACCCGCAGCTCCCGCATCCCCCATCGTCGCCCGTCCCTAGTCGGTGACCGCGTCTGCCAGCGCCGGCCCGCTCGGGGGCCGATGGGCTCGCCGTTCTTGCCGCTTTCTAGATCTCGTCGGCACTGCCGCCGTCCAAGCGAACGCCGGTGAAGCGGCGGACGGCGGATCGCGGCAGCGACGGATCCCGCGGATCCGGCTGCGGCGACGGCGGATCCGACGTCGGTGAATCGGGAGGCAACGGCAGACTGGCGGCGGCGATGGATCCAGCTGCGGCGGCGACGGATCCGGCGCTGGTGAAGCGGGAGGCAACGGCGGACTGGTGGCGGCGACGGATCCCACGGATCCGGCTGCGGCGACGGCGGATCCGGTGCCGGTGAAGCGGGAGGCAACGACGGACTGGCAACGGCGGATCTGGAGATTGTATGTGTTTGTTTGTGCTCTTGTTAGTGCTCTTGTAGTCTTGTTTGTGCTACCTAGTTCTAGAGATTGTTAGTGCTACCTAGTTCTTGTTAGTGCTACCTTTTTTATCCCCCGCGGGGACCCTGTGGGGGGTCGGGTCCCCGCGGGGATGGGGACGGGGGGCCATCTCCCCCTGCGAGGCTTAACGGGGCGGGGCTGGGGGCGGGTTGGCGGGGGGCGGGGCGGGGCCACGGAGGCTTCCCCCGCGACCCCCCGCCCCGTTGCCATCCATAGGTATTACCGCAGTACCCTGCGGTACTACCGTACTGCGGTAGTTCTACCATTGAAAAACCATTACTAACGATTTCTGTTGAGTTTAAGTCTCTGGAAGGGTGCTCTCTAGAAAAAACATACCGCACAAAATCTGTTGTACGCCGGAACTACCGCACTGCAGTAGTTCCGTAGTAGTATACGGTACTTCCGATTTTTCTGAGTGGGCACAGTGAGTTTTTAAATTTGTTTTCAAATGCATGCATGATCCTAGGTTGATCCAATATGCACCAAAACATGCTATCAAGATACTTTCAAGGATCTCTCTTAATAGTACGACATCTAACCTATAATCCGGTCTTCCGCCATTTCTCCCAAGACCGGTAAAATAAAGATGATCCTATATTTCATGTACCTTGGTTTTAATCTTTTGCGACGTCAAGATTCCATGTAGCTTGTTCTTGTCCATTATCTACATGAAACTTTGTCTATACAATCTTAGCACATATGTTAGTCCCATATTCATAAATCGTCATTAATTACCAAAACCCTAAACTTAGGGACCTAGATGCTTTCACCCACCTCACCCACTGCTGCCGCGTTGTGCTACCTCCCGCCACCGACGTTGCCAGCCAACGAGACTCAGTCGCTGCTCTTGCCTCCCTCCCTCATGCGCCGCCCTTCTTCCTCCTCTCCGATGAGTTGTCCTGCATGCCATCTTCTTCTTCCTCTTTGGTGAAATCCCCTGCATCATCCTCCTTCCTTGTCTCTAGCAGTAGCCACCGCCGGACCCGCCATTGCTTTCCTTTGCCTCCTAACCACTTGTCCTTGTTGCGCCCATCGACTTCCACCGCCTACTGCCCGCCACCACCTCACCGCCCCACCACTGTCACCACCCATCACCGGTCTGCAACCACCCGTGGCCTTCCTCTAAATTCGGGGTGGTCTGGTGAACCCAACTCGAACCCAAACGCTAACTCACCAGAGTCACCGCCGAAGCTCTCACTGGAGCCAAAGAGGAAGGTGGAGCATGAACCTCGAGGCAAAATCCCACTGTGAAAAAATCGAATGCACAATCCAAAAAAACACTTAAGTACTAGCTAGTAATTCTTTTTTTAATGGCAGAACAGGTATAGAGGCAACTCTTAGGTTACGTTTGGTTTAGAGTTAAAATAACCATGTTAGCTAACCTAAACCCAACTATGCTAGCTTAACCCAAATTTTATGTTTGGCAATAAATTCTGTTAATCTAAATTATTGTTTGGATATATTAGGTGAGTTAGTTAGGTTAACATTAGAAAAATAAAATTTAGAAGTGTTTGTTATGTGGATTAACTTATTCCACCATTTTGATAGGGTTAACTTAATCCTGAGTTAAGAGGGTTAAAATGCTTTAACTGATTTAAATTAACTCTTCTTAAATCAACAGTGTTTGGTGAGTTAAACCCCCTAACACACCTCTTAACTCCAAACCAAGCAGGGCCCCAATGGCATAAAAGGGATTTATCATTCATATACTTGCGATTTTTTTCTCTAGTCCTTGGCGCGGAGGGTTAAAACGTTTTGATTGGTTTAAATTAATTCTCTCTCTAACCCAACGATGTTAACTCCAAAACGGGCCTTAATCGGAGTTATTAAAACCCGAGTGGGTTTGCTCGCACTGCAGAGCTCCACGTAGCGCACATGTCTCGCGCGCGACGCGTGGCGTCCGAGCTCCACTTCTCCACGCGCGGGCGCTGCGCGCTGGCGTGGCGCGCCGTCTTCCCGCTTCCTCCCACCCGCTGGCGCCCGCTGCCCTCGCCTCCTCCCTGCGTCCCGCTTCCCCGGTCCCCCTCCTCCCGCCGCCTCCCCTCCTCCCCGCCCCGTCGCCTCCCCCCGCCGCACCTCTCTCCCCGCTCCCGTCGTCTCCCGCTCACCACCGGCCGCCGCCCCCTCACCCTTCCTCCCGCCGCCTCCTCCCCCCGCCCCCTCCTCCCACCCCTCCTCCCACCAGTAACATCCCGATTTTTGGGGATTTTAAAATCTTGAATTTAAAAATAAATTTCTCAAATTTCCTAAATTTTAATCCAGCTTAAATTGAATTTTTAAAATTTTAAATAATTTAATATGATTAAATTAAACCTCAACATTAGATAAAAATATTTTAATTGAGTTCCTTGTGTCACAAGAAAATTTCGAATTTTCTCAAATTAATTCAAGCTTCAAATGAATTTTCAGAATTTTAAGAGATTTAATATGATTAAAATAAACATTAACATAAGTTGAAAATATTTTATTTGGATTCTTCAGGTCTCAAGGAATTTTCTGGTATTTTTGGTGAATTTTTGGGATTTATTTGCTATTTTCTAGAGCTCCTGAAAGTTTATTTGAATTTCGAAAAGAAAAGAAATAAGAAAATCTCCCCGCCGCCCGATCCTCCTCCTCCACGCGTCACTCATCCAGCCTACGCCGCGCCGCCGTCGTACCACCTTTTCCCGCCCGCCCCCGCACCGCCCGATTCCCCGCTGCCCACGCGTCGGCCATCCAGGCCACGCTCACCCCGCGCAGCCCTCCCGCCTTGCCTCCCTTCCAGCCGCCGATGCGCGCGCGTCGCATCCATGCTGCCACGCTGGCGGTACCAGTGGCAGCCTCGCGCTGCGCCGCCGCCGTCCGATCCGATTCGCCGCCGCGCGCCCGATCTCGCCGTCCGCGCTCCCACTCGCGCGAAACCCTAACCCTAACCCGCGCCCGCCGTCCGATCTACCCATGTGGCCGCATCTTAACCGTTCAAACCGCGCCGCGCGCCCGCGCCGTCCCGTAACCGATCGGGATTGCCTCGGTTCACGTGCATTTAATCCCGCCACTGCCTCGGTTCGTCGCGCTCGCTGCTGTCTCGGTTCGCGTGCACTCGCTGCCGTCGCCTCGCTCACCTCGCGCGAGCGAGCCGGAGCCCGCGCCATCGCCGGAGTTCACACCGCCACCGAGCCCGCCCGTCGCCGCCGAAACCGCCGCCGCCACTCCCGTCGCCGGTGAGCCCTCGCGCCGTCCCCGTCGCCGCCGCCGCCCATCGCCTGCGTCGCGGACCGCGCGCTCCTCGCGCCTCGGTCGCGCCGCGCGCCGCGCCACGCGACGCCTCGCGCGCAAGGCCGCCACGCGTCGGCGATCCGCCCGCCACCGCACCCGGCCGCTTCATCCCGCCACCCATCGGTCCGGGCCAAGGGCTCGGATCGTGCCCTACGTCGCCTCCGCGCTTATCGGATCGGCCGCGCCCACTTCCACGACGCCATGAGTCACGCGCCACGCGTCGCCCATTGCTCGCTTCGCCCCACGCTGCCGCGCCCACCGTCCGTCGGATCGGCTGCGAGCACGAGCTCGCGCCACGCGCCGCGACCACGACCGTCCGATCCGCCGCCGCCGCCGCGCCATGCCGTCGGCCCTACCCACGTGGCATGCCACGTCAGCCCTAGTGCCACGTGGCATGCCACGTGTCTCGCCATGTCGGCAAAAACCCGGCCTCGAGCCACGAGGTCGCCACGTCACCGCCACGTCACCGTGCCGCGTGGCGGCACCGCCGCCACATCAACCCTGCCCCGCCACGTCAGCGCCGCCGCCCCCGCGTGCACTATTCCGTGCGCTGAGTCCACGGTGGACTCGGTATTCCGTGCGTCCAGTCCACGGAACAGTGCAATTTCCGAATTTCCTGGTTTTCCTTTTGAGTTAATTTTTCGAGAGCCCGTTCTCCTCCGTCCTAGCTCCGATTGACCCCGTTTGTTTTTTCTAAATTCATCTTAAATCGAGCTCTAGCTTTTGGTTCTGGTTTTGTGATTTTTGGAGTTCATTTGCTTATCATTTTATGCGTTTTCTTTGTTTTGGTCGTTTTCTCTCTCGTTAGATTCGGATTCCGGAGGAGCAGGTTCTATGCCCGAAGACCAGGAGTACCTCGCTGAGCATAACCAAGGCAAGTTGTGTCCTTTGATCATGTTGAACCTAGTTTGCAATCTATTATTTATTTATTTTATTTTAAATTACATTGCATCGCTATTTCTATTCAAACCCTTGTATCGATAGTTATCGTCCCAATTGAATTCATCCCTCCTTGATAATTTGGAATGCCATGATACCATTGTCACCATAGGTTGAGAAACATACTAGTGATGTTACGATATTTGTCACACGGGTTGCACGATAGAATGCTTAGCCTTGCTCATAGTCACGATTTGGGTTTATCATCACATGTGAATTATAAATTTGGCTTAATGAGATATGGAACTGTAGTTGGTGCCACGTGTATTAAAATTTGTACCATGACGTTGGTGCGTCATCGGTGGTGGTTATACAAACTTGGTTTTGCACTTGGGCGAGTGATCGTGCAGTAAAGGGGGAAGTGCAGGTGCACTTTGGGGGGATGTGGTAGTCTCGCCCGGGTAATGTTAAGGACTTAACTTTGTGCGCCATTGATCTGAGCTTTACCGTACAAACCACATGTCTGGTATGGGACGGACCTGGCTGATTAATTTGGGATGTTGCAATTTCAATCTTGCCATTGAGATGAACATGGTTGTTGATTTCCATGTGGCGCAAGGGGGTGATGATGAAACCTAGCGGGCGGATTGAGTTATGGCGAACTTTGTAAAGGCCTTGTTGTGATTATCTTTAACGTGAGGATTATCACATCGTGTGGGTACAGTTGTGCAACCTCTGCAGAGTATAAAACTATTCGAATAGCTGCGTCCTCGGTCATGGACAATGCTCGGTGATTTCACACGAGGGGTAGTTATTTCTGAAAACTTGTGGATTGTGGTTGGATAGTGGATGGTTAATCTACTGTTGGTTTAGCTTATGGATGGGAGGTCCGCAAGTGGTTGGTTTAGCTTGTGGATGGGAGGTCCGCAAGTGGTTATGTCAATTCCTTTGATTATGTATGTAGTATTGTTTTACTTAAAGTTCGCTTTCAATCTAATTACTGTATTTACATTACAAACGACTTGCTGAGTACCAATGTACTCACGGCTTTATGCCCAATGTTGCTTAGTTGAGGATGAGGAGTATCACCAGCAGGAGGTTCCAGAAGGAGAGTACTTCGACGACTTCGCGAATTAGGCTTTGTTCTCCACTCGATAGCCTGTGGGCTTGTCGATTGGCCGCTACGCTTTAATTTTGGATTTCCGCTGCTATTTTGTTAAGCCCTTTGGGCTAGAGATATTGTAAGCTTGGCCATAAGGTCGTACCTCTGAGATTTATCGATATTTGAGATTTTCCGTTATTTTATCGTGTATATGGTTGTGATAACATCTATGTTTGACTGTGTGCACTAGCATGATCCTAGGACTAGTGCAGAATACACAGGGAGTCCGGATTTGCATATTCGGGTCTCGACAGAGATGGTATTAGAGCTATATCGACTGTAGGACGAAGCCTTAGTTAGAATTGTCGTCTTAGCCAATTTCAAAATATAATTTCTAAATCAACAAATGAATATTTAGTGATTCTCTATTCTTACCTTATTCTTAGGATTCTTAATCCTTGTCTTCTCTACAAGCTTATTTCAATGTTTAAATTGACTTCTCATTCCTATAATATCCTTAGATGTTCGAGTGTCCAATAATCAAAAAGAAGGTTGGCCCGGAATTCTTCGAGCGTCATTGCGAAGATTGGACCAAACAAGCAGCCAATTTGCTCCAAGACAAGTTTGAAGACTATCGTGAAGATTAGGAGCCGACAGATTAAGGCCCGTGAAGATTAGGAGCCGACAGATTAAGGCCCTGTTATAGTTTTAGCGTCGTGTAGATCGATTTGCTTCTTCTTGCCGTTGTGTGTGATGTGAGCTGCAAATATTGCCCCTAAAAGCATTATATTGCAATCATGTCAACTTTTTATTGGAGTTATTTTGCCCGTTTTTGTTGTTAGCCTCTCCGGCTAAGTGTTTGTTTAGTTTAAGTTACCATTAGAAAATCCCCCTTAGACGAATTTACCTCTCCTCTATGCTTTTCGTAGACAGAGAGAGAGGGAGAGAGTTGGAAAGACTTGCTTTATAATTCATGGGACTTTGGTATTTTAGGTATATACACAATGTTGAGAAGTCAAAAGGGTCAAAGTTGATGATTTTACTAGGTATTTCTACTTCTGATCTCTAGATGGTCCATGGAATAAGAACCAGCTCGCGGTTTGTTTAAGAAACTTAATTTTGGGTGCAAGGTAGTCATAACCTGCACCATATGGTTCTTCACATAAGATTATAAGATGATCGGAACACATAGGACCAAGAATGTCGAGTTTACTTTGGTATAAATGCCAAATTAGCAGTTGCATTGGTTTCCTACCAATTTTAGCAATGCATTGGTTTCCTACCAATTAGCAACAGCATCGATTGCGTGCGCCGAGAAGGGCGAGGCGATTGCACGTGCGCTTCATGATTACAAATTACGTCGTAATTTTTATTGTTGCCACCGCCGTCGTCTAGGTGCGCATGCTAAAAAGCTTGGTGACCTTCCCTTGTGGGCTGCGATTTGTCGAAGGAAGTTCACCGAGTTTCTCTGTGATACCCTTGTGTTGGGGTTCATTCATGCTTTGCTTTTATGATCGGATCATTCGGGCATAAGCTATTCGATTTAAGGCTTTAATTTATTTGAGCGATGTTTTGCTTAATTTTTTATGTTTAATTCGTGTTTTATGTGAATTCATTCGGTGTTTTGGTAGTGATAAAGATGTTAGCTTTTGATCGATACCTAGCGTATTGCAACATTATGCAGATCAATACATTGTAGTTTTTGCGGTGTCCTTGAACTTCCTTTAGTTCATTTGCTCTGTCAATTTTTCTCTCCTCACCTGTGCAATCTCAAGGAATAAATGGTACATCAACTGCTCTGTTTGCACAATTAACATCTCCACCTCATTACTTATGGATGCATGAAACTATTTTGACTACTGATTCCTAATGCAAAGCCTAAGAGGGAATCGACGGAGATTGGGATCTTCGAATGCAAGGGATTCCTCCGGATGTACTTCTTGCTCACATTGGAGAAGGTACCACAATAGTAATTTCTCCATCGCAATATGTAGACTACTTTATCAGTTTGCTCTTATTTAGGAGGACTAGAGTAGTTGCTCGATTCTTGTGATGTAGAAGGACAGTGTTCTTGTAGTTTCTTGTTTTCATAGCATTTGTTGGGTTGACTTGTCATTATGATGATTGATGACGGTAGAAATTATAGGATTCTGAATATTGTCTAAACAAAGACTGCAAGGCTCTCATGTTAGGAAAATTCGATTGTAAATGAAATTATGCATGTGTAGGAAACTAATTTTCCTTAAGTGTTGAACTTGCCATGTTTTTTCAATAAAAGCACAGTATTTTGACTATTTCCATTTATTTGACATATGTTCCACATGCAGAGGAAGACCCTTCATCGAAGGCGGCCAAAGTGGAAGTGCCACCAATAAGGCCTCCTGTTATGCCTAATCCGATAGGTGTGACATTTCCTCCACGGCCGGCTTATGGTGTAGCCCCACCAATGTATGCTCTCTTTTTCCTTCTTATTTTTTTTATTTTGAGAATCAGTCTACTTAAAAATTTGTGTATTACCCGTTGCTTGTGCAAACATAGTGTAAGCACACGTTTTGAAACATTTTCTAATTTTTTTTCACATTTGTTGCCAGCTATAATCCTGCATTTAATCCATTAATGGCTTGACCTCCGCTTTGGCCTGCTCCACCAGCACAAGCTTGGTTTCCACAACAACCAGCAGTTTCAGTTCCAATGGCTGCTGGATTGGCACCACAACAGCCATTATTCCCCATTCATAATATGCCTACTCCTATGACATCAGCGCCTGCTAATTTACTTCAGACATCATTCCCTATGGCCCCACCTGGAGCACCTTCACCTGTTGCCCCTCAGGTTTCCCAGCCTTTGTTTCCTGTCAACACTTCTGCTGGCAATGGAGCTGCAAGTTCCCCATATGTAGCATTTGTTGCTCCTGGAACTATCCCAGCAAGCTCTCTGGCATCAGTTGCTACTGCTGGAGTTGGATATGCAGCTAATAACAAAGGTATGTTGATTTTCTCACAGCTTACAGCCCTACCTATACGAACATTTTGAGATGGGCTAGCTTTTTTTTGAGCACATGTACCATTGAATTTATGTAGAGGAAATTAAATTGGTCTATAAACAAATTACGTCCTAATTTGAACACCTCTTAAGAAGAATATTTTCCGTGTTCTTGCAAGAAATATACTCTGGGCTGGTGCCGTCGCTGCCATCCAATTCCCAAAGAACTACTTCCTATTGGATGATTGTCATATGAACGATGCTGCAACCTTACCTGAAGGCATGTGGACAAATGACGACAGTATGAAGTAGTTCTTTGGGAATTGGATGTTCATATCAATAGGAATATCTAAGGAAGGCAGTGTACATTGTACAATGATGACTTAGAGATCAGTTTAGAATGATTATTGATGTGTGTAGTAGGTAATGATAGGTCTTCTGTATTCTGCCATACCGTGTGAACAAACAATGATCCTTGTCAGAGCACCATCAAAATGTCACATTACTTCACGAATCTAAACTTGAAATGGCTTCTGCTTATGCTAATGATGTGCACAGCGCGTATGTCTTATTTTGGGGTTACAGCTCTGGTGAGAGTTCATGGATTCCAATTGGGTGATAGCACAATGGAATGGAAAAAGAAGAAATGGGAGGATTTCAAGGAGAGATTATCTAAGATAGGTAGTTTCTTTTCTATATAGCTCAATGTGGAATGTTTTTTCTGTTCTAGCAGGATTCTGTTTTACCTAATCTGCAGAAGATTATTGGAGTGCCTTTCCTTTCATAGCGCCTCAGTTCTTGTGCAAAGTCATACTGGCTAAAGTATTTTTGTTTTCTTGATAACATGAGGCAAACAAATTTTAATAGCATCCTTGTTCAGAAAGTATTGGGCCTGCCCTACTCATTTTGAATTTCTTTTTCTTACCAATTGATTCATGTTAAACTTGAGTGGAGGCTGGGTTGGCAAAAGCCTGATTATTCTAGGTGTTTTTAACAGAGGTGTGGGAGGATGTGATTAAACTAATCATTTGTGGATCCCTTCGATTTCTGTTACGCTGCCTATTCTAATACTATTTGCATATGTATATTTTCAGCTTCTAAGTTTACAAGAGCCGTGGACTTTAATTATTGATGATGGATTGGCGGCTTCGTTTGTTGCTCCAGCCACGGATTCAATAGAAGATGACAGCCAGCTAACCAGTAAGTTAGCCTATAATTTCATAATTGTTCTTTCCTATTCGTGCTATTCTTTATTTTCTTTGTAGAAACATGAAATATTGATGCTTCTCATTTGTGCAGCTTCTTTACTTGGCATTTATAACCCCTATTGTGTACGACTTCTACAACTATGAAATGGAAACACCACAATTCGTTCAGTTTTTTTGTCAAGTTCTCACAAGTTTGTTAGCCTGCTACCTCGCTTAGTAAAGTTTTAATTTCAGACTATTTCATCACTACTTGTTATTAAGTGTTAGGATCCCTGCATTTCTTTTCTATTCAGAACTTAGCGCTTTTTGGTGCACTGCTTTTCTTCTTGGGGATGAAGAACTCTATTCTAAGAAGGCACTCCAAAAAGACCACAAAGACCAAGACAAATTAGGTCCGTAACTGTAGGAGGGGAGGCTATTAAACTCTTTATGTTTACATTGATAGATCCCACTTCGTATGTAGGCTATTTAAGTTGTCTTGCTCAATTCTATTTTTGGTATACCGCGTTGTGTTTTTTATGTTATGGTAGTCTCATTTTGCTACAGAAACTGCTTGTGACCATTAAAAAAACTTTCTCTGTTGATTTAATATCTGTTTCGCATGTCTTAATTTTGGTATGATAATGAAATCCTATGTCTTTAAAAGCACTCGCGCGCTCAATGTTCTAGTGGCATGAAAACCCCACCACATATTCCTTGCCGCAGACAAGAAGTGACCCGCCGTTCTCCTCGCCTCCCTTCTTCCCCTCCCTGTTTGGTCAGCCACAGCTCCCCAACCATCGGGGAAAGGAAAGTAAAGAGAAATCACCCCCGCCATTTCCCCGATCCGGTTCCCTGCGAGGACGCTGAGAGGCGGGAGGGAGAGAAGAAGCGGCGGCGATGTCGATGCCGGAGGCGGGGCAAGCGGCGGAGAGGGACGAGTACGAGCGGCAGCAGGCCAGGGTGCTCAAGGCGCTGATGCAGGGCTTCTGCGCCGCACGGTACCTCAAGGCCGACAACACCCCCTGCCCCGTCGGCCAGGTTCTTGATCTGAATACCCGATGCGTGTCGTTTCTTTTCTTTTCTTTTTTTGGGTTTTTGCGCGATCCAGCGATGGATGGGCTAGGCAACAGACGATGTTGACGGCCTGGTCTGGTTCATGTATTGCCTTGATATCCGATGCTTGGAGCACGGTTGGGGCGGTTCGTGGTACGACGATATCAGGTTGGATTCGTCGATCGAGATTGTGGCATGGGGAAGAAGAAACCTTGTAAGTTTCCGAAATGTTACATGATGGATGGTGGTCCTAGTCGTGCAAATGATAATTGTTGGAACTGGAATTGGACAGAACAGAGAAGCTGTACGTTTTGTTGTTTCTTTTAGCCACCCTAGAATTGGAGTTCTATTAGTTGGTGAAAAATAGCGGGAATGGGATTGGACATAGAAGAATTAGCGTCGTTTATTGTTTAATGGAGAGTGAAAATCCACCATTTGATCTCAACTTTTGCTCTGTTTATACGGTGCATGGAGAACATACCCCATCTCATAGAGAGGAGTTTAAATTCAGTTCCGTGATATGGGCCCCTCAATGCATAATTCATGCGGACTTGTAAGGACAAATGGATCAGGTGCAATATACTTGCATGAAACATATTTTTTTCTTGAAAAAGGTGTTATAGTCAAGCTGTTGAGTTTCTTTGATAGATATCTTGATACACTAGGGCCTCTACTTAGGCTCTGTTGGGGCAGCACTGAACAAGGAGTCTCTGAAGACCTTGAACATAACGCATATCTTGATTGTTGCCAGATCACTGAATGCCGCTTTTCCAGCTGAATTTACCTACAAGAAGATCGAGGGTACCATATCCTCAGCTTTGTTTCCTTAATTCTTACCTGTGATTTACCAGCTATACTTTTGCCTTATGAGCTTTCTTATCCAATTCAAAAACACTGACAATTTCTCATAAGTCTGCTAGCCATATATATTCAATTTTGTTGCTTATTGGTTCCGATGAAAATGGACGTGTATGAACTTTGGTTTGACATTCTATAAAGAGTAGATTTGCTCCGTGCCATCGCAATTTTCGTGGAGTTGGAAAATGCCGTCGTCCATCGCAATTATCGCTGAGTTGGAAAATACCATCACAAAGGAGGTCAACTTCCCAGTGCCATCACGCAGGCCCAAAATTCTAGAACATGCCATCACCATCAATTCAGTTATTAGGATGTGAAATGACCATTATGCCCTCATTATTTCTTCCTTTTTCTTTCTTTATTTTATTTTTATTATGGATGGTCCACCTGTCATTCTATTCTATCCTCTCACATCCTTATCTCAGCCAGAATGAAGGCTTGAAGAAGAGGGGGTGGGGGTGGGGGGAGTAGAGAGGAAGAAGGCCAAAGGGACAAAACTGTCATTTATGAAATTATCTCGCCAAAAGGGATGTTAACCGAGCCTGTGGATGGAAAACGTGAGGTTGATGGCATTCTCCATATTTTTTTTGTTCTTTCATGTGATGGTATTTTAAAGTGAGGTCCCATTGTGATGGTATTTATTGATTCCATGATGATTGCGATGGCATGGAGGAAATTTACTCTTCTAAAAAAACAAAATCCTACCTTGATCATTTATATCTTGACTTTGCCTTGGTAATTTTTTTTAATCTTTATTGATGTGTCTACCTTTGAGGTTTTCTGTTGTTATCCAAGCTTCCATGTAAAACTAAAGCCATACCTTCTTTATTGATACAGTACTTGACAGCCCAGAAATTGATTTGGTAGAGCATTTCAGTGAATGCTTTACTTTCATAGATGAAGGTATCAGCACTGGTGGGCAACGTGTTGGTTCATTGCTTTGTAGGGCGGTCACGGAGGTAATATTTCTTCCCCTATGAGTTGTTTGGTGTTGACCATTTTGGAATGTTTGTATTATAGTTATATTATCAACAACCCAGTCATAATTAGAAATGGATTTTGTTTCTCATATATACTAAAGTGAAAGTAGTGTCTAGGAAGGACACTTTTTGATATTTGGGATCGATGCTATGGTGGGATGGCGAGATTGATGAAATGTGAGCCAAAGGATAAGAGCAGGGTGGGTAAAATAGCGCCAAGCATCGGGTATAACTTTGATAGGACGACGATTAGACTTGCGACACTATATAGAGCGGAATACCGGACGACTAAAAGATAACATATACAGAAGATGAGTGTAATGGAGGTGAAGATGCTATGTGAATCTGTGGTCACACAAGGCTGGATCGAATCCACAATGATATATACGTGATAGGGTGGGGTTAGCACTAATTGAAGAGAAATTTGTCCAACATAGTTTGAGATGGTTTGGACATTTCCAATGGATGCATCCTGAGGCACTGGTATGTAGTAGAATTTTAAGACATGTTGAAAATGCAAGAAGAGGCAGAGGTCGAGCAAGACTACGTGGGAGGAAGTGGTTAAAAGAGACTTGAAAGATCGAAATGTATCAAAAGAATTAGCTTTAGATAGGAGCGCATGGAAGTTAGCGATCTACATACTGAAATTATGACATAAAAAGAAGGTTTAGGGATGATGTTTTAGGCTCTCTGCTCAGATAGCAGGATGCCGGCTTAGAGTTTTTGCCTTGTAGGTTTTATTACAAGGATCGTGTTTCTTTGACTTCGAGGAGGTTTCATTCCTAGCCTACTCTAATTTGTTTGGGACAAAATGCTTTGTTATTGTTGTGTATATATACTAAAGTGAGCTTAGAAATCCAGTAGAGCCAATGCAGATGAAACATGGTGTGATATAATACGAAATGGACATGATAATGCGATATATTCCCTTGCTAACACTGCAATATGCATTTATATTGAACAAGTAAGACAATATTTTCAAATTTGAATTTAGAGTTGCACATCTTTAAATGTAAACTGTCACATTCGGTAAGCAAGTATAAGGAAATAGCGTAGTTGAATAGTTTGATATACTGATACAGTAATACCTCAGTCAAGTTAAGCAATATAAAGCTAGGTGTGGTGTTTCATACAACACTAGAAAGCTAGGTATTGTCTTGACCATGATTGGTTTCAGTATATCATATTCAGTATTTTTGACATTAGTAGTAACAATGTTACCAGCACCACTGAAATAATCAAAATATGGCTCTTGCTTCCACCTTGGTTGCTAGTGGTACATATAGACTCTGTTAGTCAAACCATATCTATCTAAAGGGGAACCACCATATGAGAGTTTTGTACAGTGCCCAAGAATAGTATGTCAATCAGCAGAAATTCCAGTGTAATGTAGGTTATTTACTTGCTTTAGGAGGTTATTCGGGAAAGTCAAAGGCATTTTAGACAGCAAACCTATTAGCAACAAACCTAAAGGGTTTATAATGGATTTTAATATACCTGATGGTTGGATAAGGCACCTACTACGTCTGTATGTTTTCTCAATAATGAAGACCTTATGTGCTACCCCAGAATGCCCTATACAAATACAATAACTTTCATCCATTGTTCTACGAATACTGGATTTGATAAATTGCTTGTGGCTATTAGTAAAATCCTTTAAATGTTGTTCGATTTGCTTTTCCTAAGGTGACTCTTAATTGTTGTGAAAGCTCAATTTGGTGTATTCCATTTAGTGAATACTCACTTACTAGATAAATTACATAGAGAAATTGTATTGTGGGTCATCAAACTTGTCTAGCTGATTCAAATAGATCTCCGAACTTCGGTGACTCACAATGCAGTTTACTCAATTACATGTTTCTTAGCATGCTTATTAAGTCGTCGACTAGTCGACAAGTCGGCGGCGAAGACACGACTGGAGTAGTCGACTTGATTTACGCCGGCAAGTTGGGCGACTGGTCGCCTAGTCGTCGACTTGCCCGTCGACTAGTTGACTAGGTGACGCCAAGTCGGGCGACTTGGGAGGAGGGACATGGGGCCCGGTTGTCAGAGGCAGGCAGTGAAGCTCAGTTATCGACCGAGAGGCAGTGAAGCGAAGTGAAGAGAGGCAGCGAGTGTGGGCGGAGGGAGGGAGCTCACCGCCAGATCTGGCCTGCAGTCGCCGCCGGCCCGCCGCCGACCACCAGATCTGGGCTGCACTGCAGTCGCCCGTCGCCCAAATCCAGCTCCAGGTAAGCATCCGCCTCGGCCTCCCTCCTCGCTGGCCCCCTCCGCCCCGGCCTCCCTCCGCCCTGGCCCCCTCTGCCTCCCACCACTAGGCAACTCGCCGCTGCCCCTGCTCCATCCGGCAGCTTCTTGTGCAAGGGAGCAAGGGGGAGAGTCGGGGGCTAGCTGTGAGAGGGGGGATCGGCCAACCGAGGGTGGGAGGCAAGGGGGAGCCACCGGCTGAGAGAGGGGAGCTGGCGGTGAGGGAGTAAGGGGAGGAAGAGAGAGGGAGAGAGGCCGGCGGCGTAAGAAAGAGGAGCGACCGGGCGTGAGAAGCAAGGAAATAAGGAAAAAGAAGGAGCCGGGGGGGGGGGGGCGTGAGGAAATAAAGAGGGAGGGAAGAAGAAAAGAAAAAGAGAAAGAAAGAGAGAGAAGAGGAGACCAGGCCGGGTGAAGAAAAAGAGGGAGGGAAGAAGAAAAGAGAAAGAGAAAGAGAAAGAAAGGAAAGAAGAAAAGAAAAGGAAGAGAGGAAAAAAAGAGAAGAAGGGGAATTGACTGATCCGGCGCCAGATCTGTCAGATCCAGTCTAGGGACGACAGATCGTGACCTGATCTAGTCGTCGGGTTTGGGTAACGGTCTCCCTCCAATCACTGCAAATTTGCAATACAGGATATATAATATATACATATCTATATGCCTATATGGTATACTAATATAGTATATACATATCACTGTCATATAAACAGTACCTGTCGACTAGTCAGCGACTAGTCAACTAGTCGATAAGTCGGTCATTAGGAGGGTAGTGTCGACTTAATAACCATGTTTCTTAGTCTATGGTTGTATCACAGAGAATTTTTTGATTTCTTAAAAGATATGTGACATTATCATTATTTTGTTTCATTCTAAGGTGATCTTTGTCTAAATGTCCATTGTCACAGTTGTTCTTGCATATCTCATGAAGAAGCATAAGATGAGCCTGGAAAGTGCCACGTCACTAGTTAGAAGTAAACGACCTGAAGTTGCTCCTAATGAGGGCTTTATGTCTCAGCTGGAGAACTTTGAGAAATCTCTGCAAGGTAAAAATGCTAATAGCTCTCTTTGTACTACAACAGTTTATCTTGCTTTCCAAGCAATGACAACTTAGTATTGCAGTTGTTAATTCCTTTGTAGCTTTCGTGCCTCTCTCTGTTAATTTTAGTTGGAAACTGTACCTTATAGTTATGATTAAACTATGTTATGAATCCTAACCTAGGTACTTGTCTACTAGTTTGTGATAAAAAAATACTGAAAATGGTGGAACAACGCACTTGAACATTGAATAGTAAATTAATAATGCAGTTGTTAAGTGCAATGAGTGCTCTTTATTTAACTGTGCAGGTACAGTAGACAAATTCTGCACTTACACAGTAGATTTTAACCTTCAATTGGTTTTCTAAATTTGATTCCTTGTATAATTGCTTTATTGTTAAGCCATTGTTTTCTCATAATAGATGCCAATGTACCTATAACACCCCGACGCTTCACAGGGCCCAAGATGCTACCACCACACTATTACTATCTTACATAGGCATGTCACAAATAGAGTTAACGCACAAAAACTGTATTAACAGGAGAACCTATTCTCCTGAGACATACTATAGCCAGAAATTTACATAAACTTCTTAACAAAGGATTAAACATAACGCTCAATGCATGACTAAGCAGTTATTTCATGTGTGCAGTGGAAAATGCACTACTCCTATTCTATGCATGACGTCATTTTAGATCACCCTAAAAAAACAACAAAGTAAGAGTGAGTCCAAAGGCTCAGCAAGCACACAATAAAGCAGTACATCAATTCATATCTGTAAACTGTAAACCAATTCTACGACTGTAACCTGTAAATCACGTCTACTGTGAACTGTAATGCCAATTGACTGTAAGCTGTAAATCACGTCTACTTTTAACTATAAAGCCAATCTATTGTAATCTGTAAAACAATGACTCTGTACTGTAAGCTGTAATTCAATTCTATGTCTGTAATATATAATCCAAATCTATTATGAATTGTAAATCAATATTTCTGTAACTGTATCACTGTCTGTCGCATCTGTTTTATTTGCATGCAATGCAGTGCCATGCGATGCATCTGTAACTGTAGCTTATACCGGTATAGCGGAGTGTTCACCTGTCGATAGACTACTCATTTGCCTCGTCCTCTTTCAAACGGAGGTTCAACCTCCACTCTAGTGGAGTTCCTACCGAAGTAGGCCCTATTTCACTGTGTATGAGTACAATGCATGATGCGTATGCTTCCAATGTTGGCACTTAATTATAAATTGCACTCATCAGTATATACCTAACTCGTAATCATGTATTTCAGCTTATAAACATTGTACATCATGGCGTGGAAACATAAGTAGCAATCATTAACCACACTGTACTGTTCTACCATGTACTTGTCTGTCAACATGGCGGATGATACACGAATGGCACCGAGCTCGAACCGCCACTTGAACAAATATTGACCATTTCAATTTGTTGCTAATACAATACATATACATGCGAGCAAATAACATCGCTTTTACGCATGAATCTAGTATAGCCGATCTTCCTCTCACCGGACACCTCGTTGTCCCGGTGTTTAATCGGCATAATAATTTATGCAAGAATCGGTAATTAAATGAAAGAGGTTTCAAACTGTTACCCTAATCCCCGACTATCGGATCAGGGCACGATTTGCCGCTCCTTAGCCGGATCTGACAGATGTGGCGTCGGATCAGGCTTTCCCCTCTTTCTTTTTTTCCTCTTTCCTCTTCCCCTTCTTTTCCTTTCCCTCTCTTTTCTTTTTTGTCCTTCTCTCTTTCCTCTTTTTCTTCACACCGCCGGTTTCTTTCTCTTTCTTTCTTTTCTTTCCTCTTTCCTTTTTCCTTCTCCTCTCTTCCTTTTTTCTCACGCTGCTGGCCTCTTCTTCCTTCTCCTCTTTTCTTCTCTTCCTCTACTCCTTTTCCTTCTTCCCCTCACCCGGCCCTCCTCCTCTCCTCCTCCCACAGCCGGCTGCTGCTCCTCTTCTTTTCGCCCCCCCCACTCCTCTTCCTTCACGCCGGTGGCTTCCCCTGGCGCGGTGTGTGGCTGGGATGGCAAGGGGAGGTGACGGCGAACTGGGAGGTGGGCGGCGGCAGCAGGAGGAAGCGGGACGGTGGGAGCAACGGCGCTGGCGGTTGGCGAGGCTCGCAGCGTAGCGGCCGGGGCGGCAGCAGCAGCGCCGAGGCTAGCGAGCGCAGCGCGCGGCGGCGGAGGGCGGCGACGCGAGGTCCGCTCGGGGGAGAAGCAGCGAGAGCACGGGGCAAACGGTGTAGCAGAGAGAGCACACGAGGGAGGAAAGAAAATTGGCTTTTGTTTCTTCCCCGGCTCTCTTTCTTTTATACAAGCAAAGCGTGGGTCGGGCTGGGCCGAGCCCATGTACTACAGTATTCGTGCAACTAAAGTTCTGTTTTAGAATGTTAAATCTATTAGATAGAGAGGAAGAATAGTTGGTTGTATTGCATAGCCCAAAGGGGTAACATTTAGTATAAGACTCAAGGGACACAAGACTAAATCCTAGAAACTAGAAAATACCACAAATACTCTTAATAAAATCTATATTTAAACTATTTCTGCTCTGTTATAAGTAGTTTTCACTGTGGTACTTGCTGTTTTCTTGTTGAATCTATATGTAGACTATTCGTGCTCTGTTATAAGTGGTTTTCACTGTGGTGGTTGCTGTTTTCTTAGTGGTTCCTTCACAAGTTTATATAGATCATCTTGGTAATAGTCTTCTGTTAATAACCTGATACGGGGACGGGTCCCGATCTTCTCAGTGAGGAACCGTGGATAGTTGATGTGAAGTAGACGATGTCGCTAGCTGAACACTTGTGCCCATGCACGAACCCTCAACTCTTGAAACGCCCAAAACACACCGGATAGTTGTCGTCGCGCGACCACAAGCGGCATTTAACGCCAAGTCCCCAATTCCCAATGGAGCGACGGCTTGACCTTGAGTTGCGAGCGAACAATGGATCACCTAATTCTCTCTCAAAGTCCTCGCATGAACTCGGTATTGAAAGAACAAGCAATAGCTATGTTTCAATCTGATGCATAAAACTTGGTCCCCCTCTAAGGGTGCCAATACAGGGCTTATATAGCCTCTTGGGACGTGCATAGAGTCCTCCAAACCTACTACAACTCAACCCTATATGGTTTTAGATACGAACTCTTAAAAAGGAAACTAGATTTTACAGCTGTCATATTGTTTCGGTCATAACTTTTGATCCGTGTCAAATTTGATGCTGGGGCCGGATCCATTGCGTAGCCCTTGAAAATATCTTTCCAACAAGTCCAAGAACGCCTGAATCGGACTCCGTTTGTGAAAGTTATGACCTTTTTAGTAACTGCCTGTCAGGCTGTCCGAACCGAATCCGAATTGAATTCGAGTTGAATCCGAGTTTGAATCAATTGACCTTGAGGGAGACACAATTGGGCTTGAATTCCTGGGCTTTTCTCTTCTTGCTTGACCCATGTGAGCTTCTCCTCCCACCCTTTGGATCCGGCCTCATTCTCTACCCTCGCGGTTCCAAATGCTTCACAATGTTCAAACCTGAGAATGCACAAAACACTTGCATGAGGTAGTACCCAATTCTCATCAATAATAATAGAGTCATTAAGAAACAAAAGCACTGTTGATTTAGAAGTTTAGCTCTGGCTCTAGTCAATGGACCAACATGTACTTCTGCACTTGTATTACTTGTAGCTTCACTTATGGTGTCCATCTCAGTAAGTGCATGACCACCAATAGGAGAAGATGTATAAGTGTTAGGGATGCCCTCATCATCCTCCCCCTCTTGAAAAGGCGTCGTCCTCGACGCTGGATCGTCACCACCAAAGAAAGGTGATAAATCGCGACATTGAGCGTGAGAGCTCATGCCATAGTCATCGCCAGAAGCTCTATCTTGTAGGCATTGTCATTGATTTTCGCAAGTACCTTGAAAGGCCCATCACCACACGGTAGTAACTTAGACTTGCGACGGTGCGGAAAGCGATCCTTACGGTAATGTACCCAAACCAAATCACCCGTTGAAAAACCATCCGCTTCCTTTTCTTGTTCGCCTTGTCGGCATAATACTTGACCTTGCGCTCTATCACTTCTTTTGTCTTGAGATGCAACTTCTTCACATATTCAGCTCGCTTGGACGCCCCATATGAGTATGTTGTTGATCGGAAGTGGCAACAAATCAAGCGGTGTAAAGGGCTTGAAACCATAAACTACCTCAAATGGACACATCTGCGTAGTGGAATGCGGCCCGATTATAGCGAATTCCACGTGAGGCAAACAATCCTCCCACTCGCGCAGATTCTTCTTGATCATGGTCGGAGTAGCATCGAAAGTGTGCGGTTCACCACCTCTGTTTGACCATCGGTTTGGGGATGACAAGTTGTCTTGAATAACAACTTCGTCCCGGTTTACTCCAAAGTGTCTTCCGAGTAGCTCATGAACTTCACGTCGCGATCGACATAATAGTACGCGGCACGCCATGTAGCCTCACAATCTCCACGAAAAACAAGTCGACAATATGCGGCGCATTGTCGCTCTTGTGGCACGGAATAAAGTGTGCCATCTTGAAAAACGATCCACAACGACAAAAACAGAATCGCGTCCCCTCTTAGTTCTAGGTAGTCCTAAAACAAAATCCATACTAATATCCTCCCATGGGGCATTGGGAGCAGGTAAAGGGGTATACAAACCGTGTGGATGCATCGTCGATTTTGCTTTGTGGCAAGTAATGCATCGTTGCACATACCTCTCCACATCTCGCCTCATCTTAGGCCAATAAAAGTGATCGCTCGGCATAGACAACGTCTTCTCACGGCCAAAATGTCCCATCAATCCACCCGCATGTGATTCCTGCAATAATAGCAAACGCACGGAGGATTACGGAACACATAATTTGTTAGTGCGAAACAAAACCCATCATGGATGTGAAATTTATCCCAGCCTTTTCCTCTTTGCAATGTGCATAAGGGACAGAAAATTCATGGTCATAAGCATATAACTCACGCAAACTCGCTAAACCAGGGACGTGCACTCCTAAGTGAGTTAAAAGCACACTTTTCCTAGAAAGAGCATCGGCTACCACATTTTCTTTCCCTTCTTATATTTCACAATGTAAGGAAACGACTCAATGAATTCGACCCATTTGGCATGTCTACGGTTCAGTTTGCTTGGCCTTTTAAATACTTCAAAGCCTCGTGATCCGAATGAATAATAAACTCTTTAGGCCATAAATAGTGTTGCCAAGTTTCTAACGTGCGCACTAACGCATAAAGCTCTTTGTCATAGACCGGATAATTCAATTGAGCACCATTCAGTTTCTCACTAAAATAAGCGACCGGTCTACCCTCTTGCATTAAAACACCACCAATACCCAATCCACTAGCATCACACTCAATTTCAAAAATTTTAGTGAAATCAGTAAAACAAGCAACGGATGCTTCATCAAGCGTCTCTTAAGTTCGAAAAAGCATTTTCTTGCGCTACCCCCACACAAATTCAACATCCTTTTTAGTAAGTTCATTCAAAGGGCAGCGATGGTGCTAAAATCCTTCACGAAACGCCGATAAAAACCAAAGAAGACCATGAAAACTCCTAATTTGACCGACGTTCATAGGAGTAGGCCAATTTTTAATAGCTTCAATTTTAGACTCATCTACTTCAACTCCTGTGCGAAACAACATAGCCCAAAAGATGACACGATCTTTGCAAAAGTACACTTCTCTAAGTTACCAAATAACTTATTCTCACGTAAAACTTGTAGAACTTGTCTAAGATGGTCTATGTGTTCAGATTCATCATGTCAGAAATCGAATATCATCAAAATACACAACCACAAATTTACCAATGAAATGCCTTAAAACATGATTCATTAAGCGCATGAATGTACTAGGTGCATTAGTTAAACCAAAAGGCATGACTAACCACTCGTACAACCCAAATTTCGTTTTAAAGGTCTGTTTTCCACTCATCCCCTTCATGCATTCTCGATTTGATGGTAACCATCACGCAAATCTATCTTAGAGAAAATAACAGCACCACTCAATTCGTCTAGCATATCATCTAAGCGAGGTATAGGATGACGATATCGAATTGTGATATTATTAATCGCTCGACAATCTACGCACATACGCCATGAACCATCTTTCTTAGGAACTAAAATAACAGAACAGACAAGGGCTTAAGCTTTCGCGTACATACCCTTTGGAGAGAAGCTCTTGTACTTGTTTCGAATTTCCTTTGTTTCCTCGGGATTGGTGCGATGCGGTGGTCGGTTTGGCAGCGACGCTCCTGGAATCAAGTCGATCTTATGTTCTATCCCCCGAAGTGGTGGGAGCCCTGCTGGTACTTCTTCTGGAAAGACGTCACTGAAATCCTGTAAAACAGAAACAACACCACTAGGAAGAGAAGTTAAGTCATTAGTCGAAAGCAATGCATCTTTGTACAAAGACTGCGTGCACCAAATTAGGATCCGCGCAGAAATCCCTCATCTCTGATTTGGTGGCTAACATCACTAAATTCTTTGCTCCCTCTTGTTTCTTGTTACCACTCAGATGGTTCTCTCACGCTTGTGCACTCTCAACATGCATCTCAATTTTCGGCATGGAGGAATTGACAATCTGTTGCGGTGTAAGTGGCTTCAAGATGATATCCATGTTGTTCCATCGAAATGTGTAGCGATTTGTACGCCCATCATGAAGAGCGGAACGGTCATATTGCCATGGCCGTCCCAAGAGCAAGTGACACACCGTCATAGGCACAACATCGCAGTCCACAGTATCGGTGTACTTCCCAATAGCAAATGTCACACGCACCATATAGTTCACCTTCACTTCCTCCTTGTCGCTCGGCCATTGCACATGATAAGGACGCGATGTGGCAAATACTTCAAACCCAACTTGTGACACATATCCTTGCTAGCCGACAGTGACAAGCGCCGCCATCAATGATCACTTTGCATACCTTACCCATATCAAGCTTGGCCCAAGTCTCAAACAAATTGCACCATTGTTCGAGTGATGGTGATAGCATGACACTAAACACCTTGGGCGTGCAAACAATGGAGTCTTGCTCGGTGGTAGGGAACTCGGATCACACTCACATTGTTCTATGTCATCGGTGTGCAAGATCGCACGTGCATCGGCGACTCATCATCACTAGTCAAACATAACCGCCATCCTCTGTGACAAGCATAGTTCTGACATTTGGGCAGTCCCTCTGAAAATGGCCAACGCCCTTGCACTTGTGGCAAATAATGTCACGTGAACGTCCTGTCGACCCCATAGACGAGGTCACACTAGCCGCGGGCGCCATAGGTCGACGCACCGGTGATGGTGTACTCTCCAGCTTCTTACTTGCGGAACTGCGCATTGCCGAATTGCTTGCAGCCGAAGTGCTCTTGTTTGGTTGGCTGTTGTTATATGTTTGTCCGGATCGCCGATTTAACGTGACCGGCAAATAACCGGCGTCTTCAATCACTTGTCGCTCGGCCGCGTGCTTGGTGCGACAACTCAATCATATCATTATATGGATGGTGATTGACAATGCGCTTGACGAAGATGATTCATGCCGCTAGAAATCTTGCCATGGTGCATTCTTCATTCTCACGAACATCCGCATGTATCATGATAGTCTCCATTTCCTTATGATATTCATCAATTGATTTCATACCTTGTCGCAGCCACATCAACTTCTCAAAGAGTGAGCGCTTGTAGTGGCGCGGTACAAAGCGTGCCCGCGAATCTCGCTTCATTTGCTCCCGTGTTATAATTGGCAACTCATGGCGCTCCATGCGCTTACGGATGAACTCCCACCAATGTGTGGCGTAATCATCAAGCCATTGGATGCAAGCAACGACTTTTTTCATTGGAGTAGTTGTTCATCGAAACAACTTATCAACTTTCAGCTCCCAAGTGAGGTATTGTTCCACATCTGTACCACTTGAAAATATAGGAAGAGTAAATTTGGGCTTAGCAACAAGATCCTCGACGTCATCGTGGCGAGGACGCTGCACGTTATTGCGTGATGGTGTCGTCGCTCATCGTAGTCGCCGATGGGAAAATCATCATTCCAGCGCTCGTCGCATCGGCACAAGGCACACCTCCGCCGTGGGCACCGTGGTATAACTCCACCGACCGCCATTGCCTCGGGCGCCCACGTGCTTGAGGGCGTCGCGGCCGCCATCCCGATGTGTGGCGGAATCGCCATGCGACGCGCTGGTGTTGACGTCGCTCCTCATCCGCACGAATAGCACGCTCCTCCTCGGTCTCATTGTGCAAAATGGTCGAGGACCGTGCACACTTGTGGCATCGGTGCATCCCCACGTGATTGTGGTGTGTGAACATGGCACGCAGCTCCGAAGTTATTGTTCATGCTCGCACGCAATTGTGTGACTTCCTCTCCAAGGTTGTTCACCCGGTCAACTTCCCCAAGCTCATCGCGCACGCCATTGTCACCATCATGAAGTTGTTTTGGAGCATCTCACGCAACCGAGTGTACTCGATCCATGTAACCGGGCGTCCGGATTGGTGGATCCTCCTCGTGACTGACATGGAAACAACTCACAACCAAGAAACGTAGTTATATCCAGGTTAGTAAAACAAAAGCTCTCTCTATGTCTACAACTAAGCATCACGAAAACAAGGCAAGCTTACCGCTCCAAAGTGAATCAAGGACAGTGAATCGACACTGTGATAGCGAACGACCTCAACCCGTGTAATGTATGAGCGTAACCAAGAGCAAGGGAGTACACAAACAGTGTAGGTGGAGCTTGGACAGGTATGTGGAGAACCTATGCAATCGATATTCAAGGTATTGTAAAGCTAAGTAATGATCCAAGCTAGAGTATTTGCCTATGTGCTGATCCAATTGGTTAAAGAGAAGTGTATGAACGCACACGCAACGATAAATGGGACTTAATGCAAACAAAGGAAATGAGCTAGAAAGAGGCAATTTGAAATTGAGATGAATAAGTAGCTCGTTTTGCACTAAGTACAAGGAGAGACGCTAGCCAATTGCAATAGTTATGAATGTAAGGGCACAAAATTGCTCTATGAGAATAAGTGCACAAGCTGAAAATATGAACTAGGGTTTTTTTTCACAGAGTTTTGGCCAACACTTTTTATTTTCACTGTTTCTTGATCAAATCGCAGGAAACTTTCAGGCTTTCTTCTTTTCTTTTTTTTTAACTTACTCCTTTTTTTTTGCCAAACTACTGTTTTCTTCCCTTTGCACAAATTCAAGAATTCAGCAAGTGTAAATAATACTCAAGAACAGCCCTAATAGCAATATCAAAAGCTAGTCTCAATTGATGAAAAGATATAAGTGAAGCTCAACTGTAGCAATTCTTTCTTTTCGGTCAGCTAGGGTTTGGCACAAGTAGTGATTTGTTTCTTTGAAGCCAAACCGCAGCAAACTTTCGGTTTTGAAGGAAGTGAATACTATCTCAAACTCTCCCCCAAAGAGAATTTGGATGGATCTCTTGAGAGCAATGTGGACAGCAAGGAATTTAGGATTCAAAAGTAAATGCAATTTACTCTTTTTTGTTGCTAATTGAGGAATTCAATCAACAATTTTGTAGGGTTTATGTGGACACAAAGATCAAGCTACGCTGAAGGAAACACACGGATCAAAGACGAAAACAAAACTCTAATGGACGAAAACTTAACAAAACGCACAAGAACTAAACAGATTAAACTACGGTTTTTGGTATTGCAATTTTCGGTTTAATGGAAGATAGGACAGAAAAACGAATCTAACTACGGATAAAGAAGTTCTCACCGAGTAAACCTAGAATCTGATACCATATGATACGGGGATGGGTCCGATCTTCTCGATGAGGAACCGTGGATAGTTGATGTGAAGTAGACGATGTCGCTAGCTGAACACTCGTGCCCATGCACGAACCCTCAACTCTTCGGAAAACGCCCAAAACACACCGGATAGTTGTCGTCGCTCGACCACAAGCGACGAACGCCAAGTCCCCAATTCCCAATGGAACGACGGCTTGACCTTGAGTTGCAGAATGAACAATGGATCACCTAATTCTCTCTCAAAGTCCTCGCATGAACTCTGGTGTTGAAAGAACAAGCAATAGCTATGTTTCAATCTGATGCATAAAACTTGGTCCCCCTCTAAGGGTGCCAATACAGGGCTTATATAGCCTCTTGGGACGTGCATAGAGTCCTCCAAACCTACTACAACTCAACCCTATATGGTTTTAGATACGAACTCTTAAAAAAGAAACTAGATTTTACAGCCATCATATTGTTTCGGTCATAACTTTTGATCCGTGTCGAATTTGATGCTGGAGCCGGATCCATTGCGTAGCCCTTGAAAATATCTTTCCAACAAGTCCAAGAACGCCTGAATCGGACTCCGTTTGTGAAAGTTATGACCTTTTTAGTAACTGCCTGTCAGGCTGTCCGAACCGAATCCGAATTGAATTCTGAGTTGAATCCGAGTTTGAATCCAATTGACCTTGAGGGAGGCACGAATTGGGCTTGAATTCCTGGGCTTTTCTCTTCTTGCTTGACCCATGTGAGCTTCTCCTCCCACCCTTTGGATCCGGCCTCATTCTCCACCCTCGCGGTTCCAAATGCTTCACAATGTTCAAACCTGAGAATGCACAAAACACTTGCATGAGGTAGTACCCAATTCTCATCAATAATAATAGTCATTAAGAAACAAAAGCACTGTTGATTTAGAAGTTTAGCTCGCTCTCTAGTCAATGGACCAACATGTACTACTGCACTTGTATTACTTGTAGCTTCACTTATGGTGTCCATCTCGGTAAGTGCATGACCACCAATAGGAGGAGATGTATAAGTGTTAGGGATGCCCTCATCAAGTATCTTGAGTGGGAATGGCGAATGGAGAAAGTATTTAGATTTCAAAAGCTTCCCAAAGACCAAGAGGTGATGTGTGCTACTAGAGAATTTGAAGATTATGCTTATAGTTGGTGGCATCAACAATCTGGAAACAAATTCATTAAATCTTGGTCAGATTTGAAGGCACTCATGAGGAGAGAATTTGTGCCACCCTATTATGCACAGGGATTGCTTCGCTATTTGGAGAGTATCACACAAGGGAGTAATACCGTGCAAGAATATTATTTAGAGCTGAAAGATGCATTACGTCGGGCCGGTGTTATTAGTGAACTATAAAAGAAGATATACTTCAAAAGAGGTTTGAATTACAAGATTGCCGCTACATTTCAACATAAATATTTTGGTAGTGTGCAAGATCTTATGAATTGTGCTATTCAAGAGGAGAAGAGACTTATGGAGAGACGTACACCACAGTTTTCTCCCCGTCCATACTTCAATTCTCTTTGCCTCTACTAGTGTGACACATGAGAAGATGACCGAGCATGGGACTTTCCCTTGGTCAAGGAGATATATAGTATCCCAAAACTACATATAGCTCCTAAGATACACCACAACACATGTGAGGATGAGAGCCACATAGCCAAATTGAGTGAGAGTGATAAAAACTGCGAGCTGTGTGATTCCACCATATGTGAGGTTGAGAGCATCCAAATTGAGAGTGTGAGAGAGACCACCTTTGAGAATAATCAATCTATTGATCTTTGTTCGAGTTTATCATTGTTGCTGAAATTCGTGAGGGAATTAGGAGTGTTCTTCAATCAAGATCGTTCAGCCTTTCCACTGGGAATTGGGTGCACGATAGATCTTCGCTGGTGGTCGCGAAATCGACGCGAGTGTGTTTTGGCGGATTAAAGAGTGTTCGTCCCTTGCATTGGCATTGGAGGATCATTGCGATTCAACAAGACTCCCGCGAGTATCCATCCTACGTCGAGAAGATCGGGCTACCACATAGCCAAATTGAGTGAGAGTGATAAAAACTGCGAGCTGTGTGATTCCACCATATGTGAGGTTGAGAGCATCCAAATTGAGAGTGTGAGAGAGACACCAAAAGAAAAGAGAGAAGTAGAAGATAGACAAAGTGAGGATTTATCTGACACTAACACCTTAATATCTACGTCTAGTATTGTTTCTCATATTGTGCAGGTTGACATTAAAGATGAAGAATTGAATATTCAACAACCGGCACCTTTGAAGCCAAATGAGGAGATAACCACGGGAAGGGATAAAGCGTTTGCTGCCCTGAGGGTACATCCTAACAATTTTAAACCCCCAGCACCTACATCATCTGAGAAGGACGATAAAGGTAACAATAGTGGTGCTGAATTTAGTTATGTAAAGGTGAGTAATTTTGAGAGCTCATATGATCAACTGAAAACTCAATGTTCTGAAATTTCTTTGCTCAATTTACATAATGTGGAATTGATTACTCATAAGGAAGTTCTTACTAGAATATCTCCTAATGATTCTTTGTGCTATATTATGTTTGATGATTCTAGAGAGCTATCTAGTGTGATTTATAATGTTGCTGAAATTTTAAGTTCAAAATCACTAGTTAGTACCTATGCCTACACATATAAGTTCAATTTGATTGGAGATTATGGTGTAGATGAAAAATTTTATGTTCACAGAATTTGCATTACATGTGATAAGCTTGCTGAACTGAAATCGCATATTATGGATAAACAATCTTTTATGCCATGTTGTGATCACAATGAGATGAATTTCAACAATAGCACGTACTGTTTAGAAAGATTTCATAAGTCTACTTGTTTGATCTTTAATGTACAATCATGTAAAAATAATTAGAGTAGCGCAGTTGAAACATGGAAACCGCTCAAAATTTTCTTTCCTATGGATGAACACATATATCTGATTGTGCTCATTAATGATCTGTCTATGTCCTTAGAAAAGTCGAGGACGACTTTCTTTTATGGGAGGGAGAATAATGTGAAAAACAATATTGCAATGCATGCATATTTTGGTTGCTATTATATTCATCGGTTTATGCAAAATAATGAAAATGGCACAACAATTGACTCTTACATATACCATGCGTATGTGTTGTTCTTTCGTTTATTACACCTTCAGATGTTCATGATATGCTAACCGAAGAAGTGTTGATGACAAATATATATACCATGCATACACGTTGTATTCTTTGTTTAGTACAATTTCAGGCTATCAAAAGCCGAGGACGGCTTTTCTTGAAGAAGGGAGGATGATGCGGATACGCACGTGTCTTGTACTTTTCGATTAAATATATTATTCAACTGGAAAGAGTTATTGAGCCATCAAACATTGCCAGTGAACTCATTCCAAACTAAATATAATGTTATTATTCATAAGAATAGAATACTACCTCATGTCATTAAATGGTGCATTTTTAGATTTGTCGATGGCAAAGCAATGGAGACGCAAAATAAAGAGGATAACCACATTAGGTGTTAAAGACATGAAGGAAGAAAGCCCATTCAGTGGGAGAGCAAAAGGAGAAGCCCAAGGACTTAAACTACAAGTTTTGGATAAGATTATTCAGCCAAATTCGTACCTCCAACAAGCCCAATTGGATCAATGGTCCTCATATCGTCCAAACTCATAAGGTATGGGTTTCGTGAACTTCGAGCGGTGTTAAATTTTCCACAAAGCGGGCTCGTCGGGTGCTCACGAACTCCGTGGACAAACGGCACGGATCGAAGCGCGTCGAAACACCCCAATGGTCCTCATATCGTCCAAACTCATAAGGTATGGGTTTCGTGAACTTCGAGCGGTGTTAAATTTTCCACAAAAGCGGGCTCGTCGGGTGCTCTGAACTCCGTCGCGAGCAGCAGCGCACGGATCGAAGCGCGTCGAAACACCCCAATGGTCCTCATATGCGTCCAAACTCATAAGGTATGGGTTTAGTGAACTTCGAGCGGTGTTAAATTTTCCACAAAAAGCGGGCTCGTCGGGTGCTCGAACTCCGTCTGACGAAAACGGCACGGATCGAAGCGCGTCGAAACACCCCCAATGGTCCTCATATCGTCCAAACTCATAAGGTATGGGTTTCGTGAACTTCGAGCGGTGTTAAATTTTCACAAAAAGCGGGCTCGTCGGGTGCTCTGAACTCCGTCTGACGAGCAGCGGCACGGATCGAAGCGCGTCGAAACACCCCAATGGTCCTCATATGCGTCCAAACTCATAAGGTATGGGTTTCGTGAACTTCGAGCGGTGTTAAATTTTCCACAAAAGCGGGCTCGTCGGGTGCTCACGAACTCCGTCTGAGCAAAAGCGCGCACGGATCGAAGCGCGTCGAAACACCCCAATGGTCCTCATATCGTCCAAACTCATAAGGTATGGGTTTCGTGAACTTCGAGCGGTGTTAAATTTTCCACAAAAGCGGGCTCGTCGGGTGCTCTGAACTCCGTCTGACGAGCAGCGGCACGGATCGAAGCGCGTCGAAACACCCCAATGGTCCTCATATCGTCCAAACTCATAAGGTATGGGTTTCGTGAACTTCGAGCGGTGTTAAATTTTCCACAAAAAGGGCTCGTCGGGTGCTCGAACTCCGTCTGACAAAAGCGGCACGGATCGAAGCGCGTCGAAACACCCCAATGGTCCTCATATCGTCCAAACTCATAAGGCATGGGTTTCGTGAACTTCGAGCGGTGTTAAATTTTCCACAAAAGCGGGCTCGTCGGGTGCTCTGAACTCCGTCGCGAAAACGCGGCACGGATCGAAGCGCGTCGAAACACCCCAATGGTCCTCATATCGTCCAAACTCATAAGGTATGGGTTTCGTGAACTTCGAGCGGTGTTAAATTTTCCACAAAAAGCGGGCTCGTCGGGTGCTCACGAACTCCGTCTGACAGCAAGCGGCACGGATCGAAGCGCGTCGAAACACCCCAATGGTCCTCATATCGTCCAAACTCATAAGGTATGGGTTTCGTGAACTTCGAGCGGTGTTAAATTTTCCACAAAGCGGGCTCGTCGGGTGCTCAACTCCGTCTGCGAGCAAAGCGCGCACGGATCGAAGCGCGTCGAAACACCCCAATGGTCCTCATATGCGTCCAAACTCATAAGGTATGGGTTTCGTGAACTTCGAGCGGTGTTAAATTTTCCACAAAAAGCGGGCTCGTCGGGTGCTCACGAACTCCGTCGACGAAAACGCAGCGGCACGGATCGAAGCAGCGTCGAAACACCCCAATGGTCCTCATATCGTCCAAACTCATAAGGTATGGGTTTCGTGAACTTCGAGCGGTGTTAAATTTTCCACAAAAGCGGGCTCGTCGGGTGCTCTGAACTCCGTCGCGACAAAAGCGGCACGGATCGAAGCGCGTCGAAACACCCCAATGGTCCTCATATCGTCCAAACTCATAAGGTATGGGTTTCGTGAACTTCGAGCGGTGTTAAATTTTCCACAAAAGCGGGCTCGTCGGGTGCTCACGAACTCCGTCGCGAGAAAGCGCGCACGGATCGAAGCAGCGTCGAAACACCCCAATGGTCCTCATATCGTCCAAACTCATAAGGTATGGGTTTCGTGAACTTCGAGCGGTGTTAAATTTTCCACAAAAGCGGGCTCGTCGGGTGCTCACGAACTCCGTCTGAACAAAAGCGCGCACGGATCGAAGCGCGTCGAAACACCCCAATGGTCCTCATATCGTCCAAACTCATAAGGTATGGGTTTCGTGAACTTCGAGCGGTGTTAAATTTTCCACAAAGCGGGCTCGTCGGGTGCTCACGAACTCCGTCGACAACAGCGGCACGGATCGAAGCGCGTCGAAACACCCCAATGGTCCTCATATCGTCCAAACTCATAAGGTATGGGTTTCGTGAACTTCGAGCGGTGTTAAATTTTCCACAAAAGCGGGCTCGTCGGGTGCTCTGAACTCCGTGCGACAAAACGCGCGGCACGGATCGAAGCGCGTCGAAACACCCCAATGGTCCTCATATCGTCCAAACTCATAAGGTATGGGTTTCGTGAACTTCGAGCGGTGTTAAATTTTCCACAAAAGCGGGCTCGTCGGGTGCTCTGAACTCCGTCTGACAGCAAGCGCGCACACGGATCGAAGCGCGTCAAACACCCCAATGGTCCTCATATCGTCCAAACTCATAAGGTATGGGTTTCGTGAACTTCGAGCGGTGTTAAATTTTCCAAAAAGCGGGCTCGTCGGGTGCTCACGAACTCCGTCGCGACGAAAAGCGCGCACGGATCGAAGCGCGTCGAAACACCCCAATGGTCCTCATATCGTCCAAACTCATAAGGTATGGGTTTCGTGAACTTCGAGCGGTGTTAAATTTTCCACAAAGCGGGCTCGTCGGGTGCTCTGAACTCCGTGCGACAACAGCGGCACGGATCGAAGCAGCGTCGAAACACCCCAATGGTCCTCATATGCGTCCAAACTCATAAGGTATGGGTTTCGTGAACTTCGAGCGGTGTTAAATTTTCCAAAAAGCGGGCTCGTCGGGTGCTCTGAACTCCGTGCGACAAAAGCGGCACGGATCGAAGCAGCGTCGAAACACCCCAATGGTCCTCATATCGTCCAAACTCATAAGGTATGGGTTTCGTGAACTTCGAGCGGTGTTAAATTTTCACAAAAGCGGGCTCGTCGGGTGCTCTGAACTCCGTGCGACAGCAGCGGCACGGATCGAAGCGCGTCGAAACACCCCAATGGTCCTCATATCGTCCAAACTCATAAGGCATGGGTTTCGTGAACTTCGAGCGGTGTTAAATTTTCCACAAAAAGCGGGCTCGTCGGGTGCTCGAACTCCGTCGACGAAAACGCGCACGGATCGAAGCGCGTCGAAACACCCCAATGGTCCTCATATCGTCCAAACTCATAAGGTATGGGTTTCGTGAACTTCGAGCGGTGTTAAATTTTCCACAAAAAGCGGGCTCGTCGGGTGCTCACGAACTCCGTCGCGAACTCAGCAGCGCACGGATCGAAGCGCGTCGAAACACCCCAATGGTCCTCATATGCGTCCAAACTCATAAGGTATGGGTTTCGTGAACTTCGAGCGGTGTTAAATTTTCCACAAAAAGCGGGCTCGTCGGGTGCTCACGAACTCCGTCGACGAAAGCAGCGGCACGGATCGAAGCGCGTCGAAACACCCCAATGGTCCTCATATCGTCCAAACTCATAAGGTATGGGTTTCGTGAACTTCGAGCGGTGTTAAATTTTCCACAAAAAGCGGGCTCGTCGGGTGCTCACGAACTCCGTCGCGACGAGCAGCGGCACGGATCGAAGCAGCGTCAAAAAACACCCCAATGGTCCTCATATCGTCCAAACTCATAAGGTATGGGTTTCGTGAACTTCGAGCGGTGTTAAATTTTCCACAAAAGCGGGCTCGTCGGGTGCTCACGAACTCCGTCGCGACAAAGCGCGCACGGATCGAAGCAGCGTCGAAACACCCCAATGGTCCTCATATCGTCCAAACTCATAAGGTATGGGTTTCGTGAACTTCGAGCGGTGTTAAATTTTCCACAAAAGCGGGCTCGTCGGGTGCTCTGAACTCCGTCTGAGAAGCGCGGCACGGATCGAAGCAGCGTCGAAACACCCCAATGGTCCTCATATCGTCCAAACTCATAAGGTATGGGTTTCGTGAACTTCGAGCGGTGTTAAATTTTCCACAAAAAGCGGGCTCGTCGGGTGCTCACGAACTCCGTGCGACAAGCAGCGGCACGGATCGAAGCGCGTCGAAACACCCCAATGGTCCTCATATCGTCCAAACTCATAAGGTATGGGTTTCGTGAACTTCGAGCGGTGTTAAATTTTCACAAAAGCGGGCTCGTCGGGTGCTCTGAACTCCGTCTGACGAGCAAACGCGCACGGATCGAAGCGCGTCGAAACACCCCAATGGTCCTCATATCGTCCAAACTCATAAGGTATGGGTTTCGTGAACTTCGAGCGGTGTTAAATTTTCCACAAAAGCGGGCTCGTCGGGTGCTCTGAACTCCGTCTGACGAAAAAACGCGCGGCACGGATCGAAGCGCGTCGAAACACCCCAATGGTCCTCATATCGTCCAAACTCATAAGGTATGGGTTTCGTGAACTTCGAGCGGTGTTAAATTTTCCACAAAAAGCGGGCTCGTCGGGTGCTCACGAACTCCGTCTGACGAAGCAGCGGCACGGATCGAAGCAGCGTCGAAACACCCCAATGGTCCTCATATCGTCCAAACTCATAAGGTATGGGTTTCGTGAACTTCGAGCGGTGTTAAATTTTCACAAAAAGCGGGCTCGTCGGGTGCTCTGAACTCCGTCGACAAAGCGCGCACGGATCGAAGCAGCGTCGAAACACCCCAATGGTCCTCATATCGTCCAAACTCATAAGGTATGGGTTTCGTGAACTTCGAGCGGTGTTAAATTTTCCACAAAAGCGGGCTCGTCGGGTGCTCACGAACTCCGTCGACGAAAACAGCGGCACGGATCGAAGCGCGTCGAAACACCCCAATGGTCCTCATATCGTCCAAACTCATAAGGTATGGGTTTCGTGAACTTCGAGCGGTGTTAAATTTTCCAAAAAGCGGGCTCGTCGGGTGCTCACGAACTCCGTCGACAAAAGCGGCACGGATCGAAGCGCGTCGAAACACCCCAATGGTCCTCATATCGTCCAAACTCATAAGGTATGGGTTTCGTGAACTTCGAGCGGTGTTAAATTTTCAAAAAGCGGGCTCGTCGGGTGCTCTGAACTCCGTCGCGACAAAAGCGGCACGGATCGAAGCAGCGTCGAAACACCCCAATGGTCCTCATATCGTCCAAACTCATAAGGTATGGGTTTCGTGAACTTCGAGCGGTGTTAAATTTTCCACAAAAGCGGGCTCGTCGGGTGCTCACGAACTCCGTCTGACAGCAGCGGCACGGATCGAAGCGCGTCAAAACACCCCAATGGTCCTCATATCGTCCAAACTCATAAGGTATGGGTTTCGTGAACTTCGAGCGGTGTTAAATTTTCCACAAAAAGCGGGCTCGTCGGGTGCTCTGAACTCCGTCGCGACAAAGCGCGGCACGGATCGAAGCGCGTCGAAACACCCCAATGGTCCTCATATCGTCCAAACTCATAAGGTATGGGTTTCGTGAACTTCGAGCGGTGTTAAATTTTCCACAAAAGCGGGCTCGTCGGGTGCTCACGAACTCCGTCTGACAAAGCGCGCACGGATCGAAGCAGCGTCGAAACACCCCAATGGTCCTCATATCGTCCAAACTCATAAGGTATGGGTTTCGTGAACTTCGAGCGGTGTTAAATTTTCCACAAAAGCGGGCTCGTCGGGTGCTCACGAACTCCGTCTGAGCAGAAAGCGGCACGGATCGAAGCGCGTCGAAACACCCCAATGGTCCTCATATCGTCCAAACTCATAAGGTATGGGTTTCGTGAACTTCGAGCGGTGTTAAATTTTCCACAAAAGCGGGCTCGTCGGGTGCTCACGAACTCCGTCTGACGAGCAGCGCGCACGGATCGAAGCGCGTCGAAACACCCCAATGGTCCTCATATCGTCCAAACTCATAAGGTATGGGTTTCGTGAACTTCGAGCGGTGTTAAATTTTCCACAAAAGCGGGCTCGTCGGGTGCTCTGAACTCCGTCGACAGCAGCGCGGCACGGATCGGATCAGCGCGTCGAAACACCCCAATGGTCCTCATATCGTCCAAACTCATAAGGTATGGGTTTCGTGAACTTCGAGCGGTGTTAAATTTTCCACAAAAGCGGGCTCGTCGGGTGCTCACGAACTCCGTCTGACAAAAGCGGCACGGATCGAAGCAGCGTCGAAACACCCCAATGGTCCTCATATCGTCCAAACTCATAAGGTATGGGTTTCGTGAACTTCGAGCGGTGTTAAATTTTCACAAAAAGCGGGCTCGTCGGGTGCTCACGAACTCCGTCGACAGCAAAAGCGCGGCACGGATCGAAGCGCGTCGAAACACCCCAATGGTCCTCATATCGTCCAAACTCATAAGGTATGGGTTTCGTGAACTTCGAGCGGTGTTAAATTTTCCACAAAAGCGGGCTCGTCGGGTGCTCTGAACTCCGTCGAAGCGCAAATTTTCGGCACGGATCGAAGCGCGTCGAAACACCCCAATGGTCCTCATATCGTCCAAACTCATAAGGTATGGGTTTCGTGAACTTCCGAGCGGTGTTAAATTTTCCACAAAGCGGGCTCGTCGGGTGCTCACGAACTCCGTCGCGACAAAGCGCGCACGGATCGAAGCAGCGTCGAAACACCCCAATGGTCCTCATATCGTCCAAACTCATAAGGTATGGGTTTCGTGAACTTCGAGCGGTGTTAAATTTTCCACAAAAGCGGGCTCGTCGGGTGCTCACGAACTCCGTCGCGACAAAGCGCGGCACGGATCGAAGCGCGTCGAAACACCCCAATGGTCCTCATATCGTCCAAACTCATAAGGTATGGGTTTCGTGAACTTCGAGCGGTGTTAAATTTTCCACAAAAAGCGGGCTCGTCGGGTGCTCTGAACTCCGTCGACGAACAGCGGCACGGATCGAAGCAGCGTCGAAACACCCCAATGGTCCTCATATGCGTCCAAACTCATAAGGTATGGGTTTCGTGAACTTCGAGCGGTGTTAAATTTTCCACAAAAGCGGGCTCGTCGGGTGCTCGAACTCCGTCGCGAGGAGAAAGCGGCACGGATCGAAGCGCGTCGAAACACCCCAATGGTCCTCATATCGTCCAAACTCATAAGGTATGGGTTTCGTGAACTTCGAGCGGTGTTAAATTTTCCACAAAAGCGGGCTCGTCGGGTGCTCTGAACTCCGTCTGACGAAAGCAGCGGCACGGATCGAAGCAGCGTCGAAACACCCCAATGGTCCTCATATCGTCCAAACTCATAAGGTATGGGTTTCGTGAACTTCGAGCGGTGTTAAATTTTCCACAAAAGCGGGCTCGTCGGGTGCTCACGAACTCCGTCTGACAAGCGCGGCACGGATCGAAGCGTCGAAACACCCCAATGGTCCTCATATCGTCCAAACTCATAAGGTATGGGTTTCGTGAACTTCGAGCGGTGTTAAATTTTCCACAAAAAGCGGGCTCGTCGGGTGCTCACGAACTCCGTCGCGAGCAAAGCAGCGGCACGGATCGAAGCAGCGTCGAAACACCCCAATGGTCCTCATATCGTCCAAACTCATAAGGTATGGGTTTCGTGAACTTCGAGCGGTGTTAAATTTTCCACAAAAGCGGGCTCGTCGGGTGCTCTGAACTCCGTCGCGAGCGCAAAGCGGCACGGATCGAAGCGCGTCAAAACACCCCAATGGTCCTCATATCGTCCAAACTCATAAGGTATGGGTTTCGTGAACTTCGAGCGGTGTTAAATTTTCCACAAAAAGCGGGCTCGTCGGGTGCTCTGAACTCCGTCTGACGAAAGCGCACGGGATCGAAGCGCGTCGAAACACCCCAATGGTCCTCATATCGTCCAAACTCATAAGGTATGGGTTTCGTGAACTTCGAGCGGTGTTAAATTTTCCACAAAAAGCGGGCTCGTCGGGTGCTCTGAACTCCGTCGAGCAGCGCGCACGGATCGAAGCGCGTCGAAACACCCCAATGGTCCTCATATCGTCCAAACTCATAAGGTATGGGTTTCGTGAACTTCGAGCGGTGTTAAATTTTCCACAAAAGCGGGCTCGTCGGGTGCTCTGAACTCCGTCGACAGCAGCGGCACGGATCGAAGCGCGTCGAAACACCCCAATGGTCCTCATATCGTCCAAACTCATAAGGTATGGGTTTCGTGAACTTCGAGCGGTGTTAAATTTTCCACAAAAAGCGGGCTCGTCGGGTGCTCTGAACTCCGTGCGACAAAGCGCGCGGCACGGATCGAAGCAGCGTCGAAACACCCCAATGGTCCTCATATCGTCCAAACTCATAAGGTATGGGTTTCGTGAACTTCGAGCGGTGTTAAATTTTCCACAAAAGCGGGCTCGTCGGGTGCTCACGAACTCCGTCTGCGACAGCGCGGCACGGATCGAAGCGCGTCGAAACACCCCAATGGTCCTCATATCGTCCAAACTCATAAGGTATGGGTTTCGTGAACTTCGAGCGGTGTTAAATTTTCCACAAAAGCGGGCTCGTCGGGTGCTCACGAACTCCGTCGACGAAAGCGCGGCACGGATCGAAGCGCGTCGAAACACCCCAATGGTCCTCATATCGTCCAAACTCATAAGGTATGGGTTTCGTGAACTTCGAGCGGTGTTAAATTTTCCACAAAAAGCGGGCTCGTCGGGTGCTCTGAACTCCGTCTGAGCGAGCAAGCGGCACGGATCGAAGCGCGTCGAAACACCCCAATGGTCCTCATATCGTCCAAACTCATAAGGTATGGGTTTCGTGAACTTCGAGCGGTGTTAAATTTTCCACAAAAAGCGGGCTCGTCGGGTGCTCGAACTCCGTCGTGCGAGCAGCAGCGGCACGGATCGAAGCGCGTCGAAACACCCCAATGGTCCTCATATCGTCCAAACTCATAAGGTATGGGTTTCGTGAACTTCGAGCGGTGTTAAATTTTCCACAAAAGCGGGCTCGTCGGGTGCTCTGAACTCCGTCGCGACAGCGCGGCACGGATCGAAGCGCGTCGAAACACCCCAATGGTCCTCATATCGTCCAAACTCATAAGGTATGGGTTTCGTGAACTTCGAGCGGTGTTAAATTTTCCACAAAAGCGGGCTCGTCGGGTGCTCACGAACTCCGTCTGACGAGCAGCGGCACGGATCGAAGCGCGTCGAAACACCCCAATGGTCCTCATATCGTCCAAACTCATAAGGTATGGGTTTCGTGAACTTCGAGCGGTGTTAAATTTTCCACAAAAGCGGGCTCGTCGGGTGCTCTGAACTCCGTCTGACAACAGCGGCACGGATCGAAGCGCGTCGAAACACCCCAATGGTCCTCATATCGTCCAAACTCATAAGGTATGGGTTTCGTGAACTTCGAGCGGTGTTAAATTTTCCACAAAAAGCGGGCTCGTCGGGTGCTCTGAACTCCGTCTGACAGCAGCGGCACGGATCGAAGCAGCGTCGAAACACCCCAATGGTCCTCATATCGTCCAAACTCATAAGGTATGGGTTTCGTGAACTTCGAGCGGTGTTAAATTTTCCACAAAAGCGGGCTCGTCGGGTGCTCTGAACTCCGTGCGAGCAGCAGCGGCACGGATCGAAGCAGCGTCGAAACACCCCAATGGTCCTCATATCGTCCAAACTCATAAGGTATGGGTTTCGTGAACTTCGAGCGGTGTTAAATTTTCCACAAAAGCGGGCTCGTCGGGTGCTCTGAACTCCGTCGACGAAAGCGCGGCACGGATCGAAGCGCGTCGAAACACCCCAATGGTCCTCATATCGTCCAAACTCATAAGGTATGGGTTTCGTGAACTTCGAGCGGTGTTAAATTTTCCAAAAAGCGGGCTCGTCGGGTGCTCACGAACTCCGTCTGCGAAATTTTCCTAGCGCGGCACGGATCGAAGCGTCGAAACACCCCAATGGTCCTCATATCGTCCAAACTCATAAGGTATGGGTTTCGTGAACTTCGAGCGGTGTTAAATTTTCCACAAAAGCGGGCTCGTCGGGTGCTCTGAACTCCGTGCGACGAGCAAGCAGCGGCACGGATCGAAGCAGCGTCGAAACACCCCAATGGTCCTCATATCGTCCAAACTCATAAGGTATGGGTTTCGTGAACTTCGAGCGGTGTTAAATTTTCCACAAAAGCGGGCTCGTCGGGTGCTCACGAACTCCGTCTGACAAACTCAGCGGCACGGATCGAAGCAGCGTCGAAACACCCCAATGGTCCTCATATCGTCCAAACTCATAAGGTATGGGTTTCGTGAACTTCGAGCGGTGTTAAATTTTCCACAAAAAGCGGGCTCGTCGGGTGCTCACGAACTCCGTGCGAGCACAGCGCGCGGCACGGATCGAAGCGCGTCGAAACACCCCAATGGTCCTCATATCGTCCAAACTCATAAGGTATGGGTTTCGTGAACTTCGAGCGGTGTTAAATTTTCCACAAAAAGCGGGCTCGTCGGGTGCTCTGAACTCCGTCGAGCAAAACGCGGCACGGATCGAAGCAGCGTCGAAACACCCCAATGGTCCTCATATCGTCCAAACTCATAAGGTATGGGTTTCGTGAACTTCGAGCGGTGTTAAATTTTCCACAAAAGCGGGCTCGTCGGGTGCTCACGAACTCCGTCTGACAACGCGGCACGGATCGAAGCAGCGTCGAAACACCCCAATGGTCCTCATATCGTCCAAACTCATAAGGTATGGGTTTCGTGAACTTCGAGCGGTGTTAAATTTTCCACAAAAGCGGGCTCGTCGGGTGCTCGAACTCCGTCTGAGCAAAGCGGCACACGGATCGAAGCGCGTCGAAACACCCCAATGGTCCTCATATCGTCCAAACTCATAAGGTATGGGTTTCGTGAACTTCGAGCGGTGTTAAATTTTCCACAAAGCGGGCTCGTCGGGTGCTCTGAACTCCGTCTGCGAGCAGCAGCGGCACGGATCGAAGCAGCGTCGAAACACCCCAATGGTCCTCATATCGTCCAAACTCATAAGGTATGGGTTTCGTGAACTTCGAGCGGTGTTAAATTTTCCACAAAAGCGGGCTCGTCGGGTGCTCTGAACTCCGTGCGACAAAAGCGCGACACGGATCGAAGCAGCGTCGAAACACCCCAATGGTCCTCATATCGTCCAAACTCATAAGGTATGGGTTTCGTGAACTTCGAGCGGTGTTAAATTTTCCACAAAAAGCGGGCTCGTCGGGTGCTCTGAACTCCGTCGCGCAAATTTTCCACAAAAAGCGGCACGGATCGAAGCGCGTCGAAACACCCCAATGGTCCTCATATCGTCCAAACTCATAAGGTATGGGTTTCGTGAACTTCGAGCGGTGTTAAATTTTCCACAAAAAGCGGGCTCGTCGGGTGCTCTGAACTCCGTCGACAGCAGCGCGCACGGATCGAAGCAGCGTCGAAACACCCCAATGGTCCTCATATCGTCCAAACTCATAAGGTATGGGTTTCGTGAACTTCGAGCGGTGTTAAATTTTCCAAAAAGCGGGCTCGTCGGGTGCTCACGAACTCCGTCGAGAGCAACAGCGGCACGGATCGAAGCGCGTCGAAACACCCCAATGGTCCTCATATCGTCCAAACTCATAAGGTATGGGTTTCGTGAACTTCGAGCGGTGTTAAATTTTCCACAAAAAGCGGGCTCGTCGGGTGCTCACGAACTCCGTCGCGAGCAGCGCGGCACGGATCGAAGCAGCGTCGAAACACCCCAATGGTCCTCATATCGTCCAAACTCATAAGGTATGGGTTTCGTGAACTTCGAGCGGTGTTAAATTTTCCACAAAAGCGGGCTCGTCGGGTGCTCTGAACTCCGTCGACGAGCAGCGGCACGGATCGAAGCGCGTCGAAACACCCCAATGGTCCTCATATCGTCCAAACTCATAAGGTATGGGTTTCGTGAACTTCGAGCGGTGTTAAATTTTCCACAAAAGCGGGCTCGTCGGGTGCTCTGAACTCCGTCTGACAGCAGCGGCACGGATCGAAGCGCGTCGAAACACCCCAATGGTCCTCATATCGTCCAAACTCATAAGGTATGGGTTTCGTGAACTTCGAGCGGTGTTAAATTTTCCACAAAAGCGGGCTCGTCGGGTGCTCTGAACTCCGTCGCGACAAAAGCGGCACGGATCGAAGCAGCGTCGAAACACCCCAATGGTCCTCATATCGTCCAAACTCATAAGGTATGGGTTTCGTGAACTTCGAGCGGTGTTAAATTTTCCACAAAAGCGGGCTCGTCGGGTGCTCACGAACTCCGTCTGACAGCGCGGCACGGATCGAAGCGCGTCGAAACACCCCAATGGTCCTCATATCGTCCAAACTCATAAGGTATGGGTTTCGTGAACTTCGAGCGGTGTTAAATTTTCCACAAAAGCGGGCTCGTCGGGTGCTCTGAACTCCGTCTGACAGCAGCGCGCACGGATCGAAGCAGCGTCGAAACACCCCAATGGTCCTCATATCGTCCAAACTCATAAGGTATGGGTTTCGTGAACTTCGAGCGGTGTTAAATTTTCCACAAAAGCGGGCTCGTCGGGTGCTCTGAACTCCGTCTGACGAACAGCGGCACGGATCGAAGCGCGTCGAAACACCCCAATGGTCCTCATATCGTCCAAACTCATAAGGTATGGGTTTCGTGAACTTCGAGCGGTGTTAAATTTTCCACAAAAGCGGGCTCGTCGGGTGCTCACGAACTCCGTCGCGAGCAGCAGCGGCACGGATCGAAGCGCGTCGAAACACCCCAATGGTCCTCATATCGTCCAAACTCATAAGGTATGGGTTTCGTGAACTTCGAGCGGTGTTAAATTTTCCACAAAAGCGGGCTCGTCGGGTGCTCACGAACTCCGTCTGACGAAAAACGCGGCACGGATCGAAGCAGCGTCGAAACACCCCAATGGTCCTCATATCGTCCAAACTCATAAGGTATGGGTTTCGTGAACTTCGAGCGGTGTTAAATTTTCCACAAAAAGCGGGCTCGTCGGGTGCTCTGAACTCCGTGCGACAGCGCGGCACGGATCGAAGCGCGTCAAAAACACCCCAATGGTCCTCATATCGTCCAAACTCATAAGGTATGGGTTTCGTGAACTTCGAGCGGTGTTAAATTTTCCACAAAAGCGGGCTCGTCGGGTGCTCTGAACTCCGTCTGCGAGCAGCGCGGCACGGATCGAAGCGCGTCAGAAACACCCCAATGGTCCTCATATCGTCCAAACTCATAAGGTATGGGTTTCGTGAACTTCGAGCGGTGTTAAATTTTCCACAAAAAGCGGGCTCGTCGGGTGCTCTGAACTCCGTCGACAGCGCGGCACGGATCGAAGCGCGTCGAAACACCCCAATGGTCCTCATATCGTCCAAACTCATAAGGTATGGGTTTCGTGAACTTCGAGCGGTGTTAAATTTTCCACAAAAGCGGGCTCGTCGGGTGCTCACGAACTCCGTCTGACAGCAGCGGCACGGATCGAAGCAGCGTCGAAACACCCCAATGGTCCTCATATCGTCCAAACTCATAAGGTATGGGTTTCGTGAACTTCGAGCGGTGTTAAATTTTCCACAAAAAGCGGGCTCGTCGGGTGCTCTGAACTCCGTCGCGACAGCAGCGGCACGGATCGAAGCGCGTCGAAACACCCCAATGGTCCTCATATCGTCCAAACTCATAAGGTATGGGTTTCGTGAACTTCGAGCGGTGTTAAATTTTCCACAAAGCGGGCTCGTCGGGTGCTCTGAACTCCGTCTGACAAAGCGGCACGGATCGAAGCGCGTCAGAAACACCCCAATGGTCCTCATATCGTCCAAACTCATAAGGTATGGGTTTCGTGAACTTCGAGCGGTGTTAAATTTTCCACAAAAAGCGGGCTCGTCGGGTGCTCTGAACTCCGTCGCGAGCAAAAGCGGCACGGATCGAAGCGCGTCGAAACACCCCAATGGTCCTCATATCGTCCAAACTCATAAGGTATGGGTTTCGTGAACTTCGAGCGGTGTTAAATTTTCCACAAAAAGCGGGCTCGTCGGGTGCTCACGAACTCCGTCTGACAAAAAGCGCGGCACGGATCGAAGCGCGTCGAAACACCCCAATGGTCCTCATATCGTCCAAACTCATAAGGTATGGGTTTCGTGAACTTCGAGCGGTGTTAAATTTTCCACAAAAAGCGGGCTCGTCGGGTGCTCGAACTCCGTCGCGAGCAGCAGCGGCACGGATCGAAGCAGCGTCGAAACACCCCAATGGTCCTCATATCGTCCAAACTCATAAGGTATGGGTTTCGTGAACTTCGAGCGGTGTTAAATTTTCCACAAAAAGCGGGCTCGTCGGGTGCTCTGAACTCCGTCTGACGAGCAACGCGGCACGGATCGAAGCGCGTCGAAACACCCCAATGGTCCTCATATCGTCCAAACTCATAAGGTATGGGTTTCGTGAACTTCGAGCGGTGTTAAATTTTCCACAAAAGCGGGCTCGTCGGGTGCTCTGAACTCCGTCGACAAAGCAGCGGCACGGATCGAAGCAGCGTCGAAACACCCCAATGGTCCTCATATCGTCCAAACTCATAAGGTATGGGTTTCGTGAACTTCGAGCGGTGTTAAATTTTCCACAAAAGCGGGCTCGTCGGGTGCTCTGAACTCCGTCTGACAGCAGCGGCACGGATCGAAGCAGCGTCGAAACACCCCAATGGTCCTCATATCGTCCAAACTCATAAGGTATGGGTTTCGTGAACTTCGAGCGGTGTTAAATTTTCCACAAAAGCGGGCTCGTCGGGTGCTCTGAACTCCGTCTGCTCAGCAGTGCGATCGAAGCAGCAGCGCGTCCAAACACGGATCGAAACTTCGAGCGCGTCGAAACACCCCAATGGTCCTCATATCGTCCAAACTCATAAGGTATGGGTTTACGTGAACTTCGAGCGGTGTTAAATTTTCCACAAAAAGCGGGCTCGTCGGGTGCTCTGAACTCCGTCGACGAGCAGCGCGGCACGGATCGAAGCGCGTCGAAACACCCCAATGGTCCTCATATCGTCCAAACTCATAAGGTATGGGTTTCGTGAACTTCGAGCGGTGTTAAATTTTCCACAAAAAGCGGGCTCGTCGGGTGCTCTGAACTCCGTGCGACAAAAGCGGCACGGATCGAAGCAGCGTCGAAACACCCCAATGGTCCTCATATCGTCCAAACTCATAAAGCATGGGTTTGATCGAAACACCCCAATGGTCCTCATATGGGTCGATCTTCTCGGTGAGGAATCGTGGATAGTTGATGTGAAGTAGGCGATGTCGCTAGCTGAACACTCGTGCCCATGCACGAACCCTCAACTCTTGGAATCGCCCAAAACACACGGATAGTTGTCGTCGCGCGACCACAAGCGGCGAACGCCAAGTCCCAATTCCCAATGGAGCAGCGGCTTGACCTTGAGTTGCAGAACGAACAGTGGATCGCCTAATTCTCTCTCAAAGTCCTCGCATGAACTCTGGTGTTGAAAGAACAAGCAATAGCTATGTTTCAATCTGATGCATAAAACTTGGTCCCCTTCTAAGGGTGCCAATACAGGGCTTATATAGCCTCTTGGGACGTGCATAGAGTCCTCCAAACCTACTACAACTCAACCCTATATGGTTTTAGATACGAACTCTTAAAAAAGGAAACTAGATTTTACAGCCGTCATATTGTTTCGGTCATAACTTTTGATCCGTGACGAATTTGATGCTGGGGCCAGATCCATTGCGTAGCCCTTGAAAATATCTTTCCAACAAGTACAAGAACGCCTGAATCGGACTCCGTTTGTGAAAGTTATGACCTTTTTAGTAACTGCCTAACAGGCTGTCCCGAACCGAGTCAGGTGAATTCTGAGTTGAATCCGAGTTGGATTTGGATTGAGCACGTAGGAAGACTGAGTTGGGCTTCAAAATAGTGTCCAAAACTTGTGCTCTAAGTTCTTGGGCTCCGCCCTTATACTCTCCTGCCACATGGGCTTTCTTTCCCCCTTCCACATGGGTTCCAACCAGCCACATGTGCTTCGTTCTTGTTGGCTCCATCCGCGTGGGCTTTGTTCCTTCATGTCTTTGGCACATAATGTGGTTATCCGCTTCCTTTTGCATCTTTATTGTTTTGCCATTGACAAACCTAAGAATACACCAAGTAATAACATGATGTAGTATTTCATCCTTATGAATAACAACATTAAGTATAGTTTGAAATGAGTTCACCTGGCCATATTTCATGCGGCTCAATAATTCTTTCCAGTTGAATAAGATATTTAACGGAAAAGTACAAGACACGTGCATATCCGCATCATCCTCCCCTTCTTCAAGAAAAGCCGTCCTCGGCTTTTGATAGCCTGAAATTGTGCTAAACAAAGGATACAACGTGTATGCATGGTATATATATTAAATCGTCAATATTTCTTGACTTATATCATCATAAACTTTTGGAGGTGTAGTAAATGAAAAGAATAACACATATGCATGGTATATATAAGAGTCAATTGTTGTGACATTCTCACTATTTTGCACAAACCGTTGAATATAGCAGCGACTAAAAGATGTATGCATTGCATTATTATTTTTCACATCATTCTCCCTCCCATAAAAGAAAGTCGTCCTCGACTTTTCCAAGGACATGGACAGATCCTTAATGAGCAAAATCAGATTTAAATGTGTAGATATGGGAAAGAAAATGTTGAGTGTTTTCCATGCTTCAGCTGCGCTACTCTGATTATTTTTACATGATTGTACACCAAGAATCGAACAACTAGATTTGTGAAATCTTTCTAAACAGTACGTACTATTGGTGAAATTCATCTCATCATGATCATAACATGGTGCAAAAGATTGTTTATCCATAATATGTAATTTCAAGTCAGTAAGCTTATCACATGTAATGCAAATTCTATGAACATAAAATTTATCATCTACACCATAATTTCCAATCAAATTGAACTTATATGTGTAGACATGGGTACTAACTAGTGATTTTGAACATGAAATTTCAGCAACCTTATTAATCACACTAGATAGCTCTCTAGGAGTGTTAAACATGATATAGCATAAAGAATCATTAGGAGATATTCTAGTAAGAACTTCTTTGTAAGTAATCAATTCCACATTATGTAAATTAAGCATTGAAATTTGAACATGGAGTGTTCAGTTGATCATATGAGTTCTCACAATTACTCACCTTTGCATAATTAAATTCAGCACCACTATTGTTACCTTTATCGTCCTCCTCGGATGATGTAGGTGTTGGGGTTTAAAATTATCAGGATGCACCCATGGGACAGCAGGTACTTCATCCCGTCTGTGCTTATCTCCTCCTCATTTGCCTCCAAAGGTGTCGGTTGTTGAATGTTCAATTCTTCATCTTTAATGTGAGAAACAACACTAGAAGTAGATATTAATATGTTAGTTTTAGATTCATCCTCCCTTTGTCTATCTTCTTCTTCTCGCTTTTCTTTTGGTGTCCCTCTAACACTCTCAATTTGGATGCTCTCAACCTCACATATGGTGGAATCACACAACTCACTCTTTTTATCACTCTCACTCAATTTGGCTATGTGGCTCTCTTCCTCATATGGGTTGTGGTGTATCTCGGTAGCTATATGTAGTTTTGGAGTACTGATGTGACCACGCCACATACTCATACAACCAAAGCTCCCAAGAATAAACAAATGGTGAATTCGTTTCTTGATTTCAATTTCTTTTAATTGAGAATATGATGCTATCTAAAGATGAAAATGTATTTTTGTCTAGCTGTATAAGAGAATTGCATCAACGCTATCGCTCGTGGTTGGGGTCCACCAAAGGGAAGGCGACCAATATATCAAGACCACACCTTCTCAACTCTTGCTCAAGGTCCACGTTACTTTTGGATCAATTCAAGCAAGAGTTCAAGTGGGACACATTTAGAATTCAATTCGGCCTTCGGATCAATTCGAGTCAGCTGATAGGTCGGAATTCAAATGTGTATAACTATTGCATAAAAACTCCGTTTGAGGTGTGCAAGTACAGCAAAGAAAGAAGACCTCGTCCACTTTCCTGGATTTGGCCCCACCTCCAAATTCGTTCTGTGCGCATTGGAATCACCAAAGGAAGCGACGCTGACTCAGCCTGACAGGTCCACTTTAAATGCTCATAGATTTCGCATCAAGAGTCAATTGGAATGTGTGAGTACAGCATGGAAGCTTATTCCGTCCTCTTTCCAACGGATCTGACCCCATCAAAAATTCCTTTTGTGCGCGACGCAATCAACAAAACAATCTTCAGTTTTGGAAACAGAGATAGAATCAGCTATGATTTGAATACTTT